>JACGAQ010003407.1:0-29408 GCA_014119065.1 Orius insidiosus | reverse complement strand
GATTAGTTTGATTTTGGGCGCAATTTTCATCCGATTTTTTACCTAATATTCAAGGAGTGATTTTCCGTATTATCTTAAAATGCGGAGAGCTTTTTTTTAATCGAAATTTTTTAAAAATTGACGTAAAATGGCATTTGGATCTTACTACACAAAAATCACCAACGTAAATTACTTGCTGAATGAAAAGAAACAAAAAGTTTAGGAATACATTTGGGTAAATTGAAGAGCTAATTCATGGGTGTGGATCACGTTCAGGCCACAATCACGACGTAAAATTTTTAATCTCTTTGTTCACGATCGCTTACGAATTCGGAAAAGAGAATGAAAAAAAAAAGGATATCAATTTTTTGTTGTACGTCCGGGAAATCCTCATTATATATCGACCACGGGTGATCGTTCACGCATGGGCGGTTTGGCCATTGAAAAATCATAACTTTAAAAATTCGCGGGAGGGGGAGGTCGCGAAGAAAAAAAGAAAGAAAAAAAGTGGCGGAGACAAAGGACTCTGCGAGGTCACCGACACTCACCCCTCATTAGTCCTTTCTTGTGATACGGGAGGCGTCTTCGCTGTAATTGCGATCGGTCCGGATTATTACCGAGTGATTCCCCTCTCCCCCACAAGAAAGTGCTCCGCTTTTTTTTTTTCTTCTTTCTCTCTCTCTTCTTCTAGGAATCTTGACTTGAGGGAAAAAGATAGTTGATAAAATCTAAAAAATCGTTTTCTTCCTAGATTCTCAAGACAACCTGTACAATCTTTGCACCCCCTTGTTGTCAGCTAGGAAATTTCAAGTTCATTTGACTGTTCACACCTTGATGGAAACTTATTAGTGTTCCCCTAGATTAAGTCGAAAAGAAATCAAGATAGAGAAAATTTAAGGAAGTTAAAAAGTTAGCCTACCTCATTTTGGGTCTAGTTTCTGAATTTTTTGTGTTTGGCAGCGTTCCGCCGCCCCCAAAAAGTTAATTTTGCTATCTCGCTTGGGAGTATCTGGAGACGATAAAATTAATTTACACCCCTTGATTTTGAGCGTAGATTGCGAATCTTACAACGGTTTTTCGATTGCGCTAGCGCAGAACGTCCGGAACGCAAATTTCCCTAAAAAACGGGCAAAACTCCCTTCACTTAAAGGGGAACCCCTATTTGATTGCAGATTCGGATTCTGCAGACAATTTCACGTAGAATACACTCTTCTGATGTTTTTTTCGCAGCTTCCTTTCTATCCAAAATAAATAAACTCTGTAACGGTGGGACTACGGGAATTTTAGTAAGTTAAATTTTATTTGAAATTCCTGTAGTCAAACACCACATATGGCACACATGTGGCAGGGCTGAGAGCTGAGGATCCCATAACCCCCTGTGGCGTGTGGAATTGGACAAGTAAAGACCTTTGTTCCAAATATAATAAATCTAAGTCCACACGTCACACGTGCTCCTTAAGAGCATAATAAATTGTCATTGACAAATCCATGACGTGGAGGGGCGAGGATCCTCGAACAATGCTCAAAGCCAAGAACTGCCCAAAAATCGTGGTCAGTTGGTGTGCGTCGTTCTCCTCGCAGATATCGGACAAGGTACGCTATTTCCCTTAAAATATCTAGCCCTCCCTCAAAACCCTCCGAATATAACAATAATAAAGAGATCTAGTTAAGTTGTTCACAGTGTTTTATTAGTAACCCTGTTAAAACGTTCTAAGACCCAAAAGCCTAGTTTTTTCTAAAACGTTACAAGTGGTGATAGGCGCCGTTTCTCAATTAAACAATTTTTTTGCCTTTCGTGATTGCCGGAACAAAAATAAAAATTTTTGGGAAGTCGGTCTCACCTCGCTAGCCAAGCCCTTTTTTGAAATTTTTTTTTTATTGCGTTAAGTATTAAAATCATTCGCTTTCAATTCAATCGGGGAGGGAAGCTCGTCTCACCTTTCGCGAGCCAAGCTCTTTTTGTAGCGCCGATTTACGCCCCACGTTAGTTGGCCGTTTTTGTTTTACATTTCATCTGGTTTTTATTTTTTCTCCTTTAAATTCCATATTTTTCATATTTTTTGTTCTCTTTCTCATTTACTAGAGTGTTACACAATTGCTTGCGTAATCTGGGTATTTCTTTCTCAATTTCATAATTTTATTATTTGTATTGTAATTTCATAATTTTATTGTTTGTCCTCAATTTTTCTGGTCAAGTAAGGGATTTTCGGAGGTTTTGCAACAAGTTTAGGCAATTTTTTTTGCTGGTCACCAGTTTTTTTTTGTGATTTATTTATTTTTTTTTTGGTAATTTAATTTAACTTAAGTATTTCTTTATTGGTTTTTTTTTATGCTTAATATATATGTGGGAAGTAGATTATAAGCTTTATATTTTTATAAGTATTTTTTTTTTGTCGTATTTAAAGTGGGTTTTCAACTGGGTTGACAGCAGATGTCTGTCGGTGATTATTTTCAGCAGACTTCCTGGGTTCATCAGTTAAAGAAAGATTCTGCCTTGCTACTTATACAAACCTTCAACTTATCCGCTCCTCCCACAGCTACAGTTCAGGAATTGCGACGGATTATTTTGGCATTTGTTAAGACTGAAAGAGTTCGAACTATCCCTTGTCCTTCAGGCGGTTATAAGTACATAATAGTCGGGACTTGCACGACCACCAGGTTCGCTGTGGCTAAGCCAACGAGGAGGGCGGATTCAAGGGCAACAGCGGAATTTGTATCTAATCTAATAAACAGATTTGGCGCTCCGTCTATAATCTCGTCAGACCGAGGGGGGCATTTTGTTGACCAGGCTCTTAAACAATTTATTAGGGAGCTTGGAATCACACAACATTTTAGCACTGCTTACTCCCCTCAGACGCAGGGGTTAACGGAGCGTTTTAATTCTACCCTCATCACTGCGTTGTCACATTATCATGCGGACGGCCTATGGTACCGGTTAATAGACCCCGTGTTGATGGCGTACAATGCAAGTGTCCAGGAAACCACTTCTTATTCCCCTTTCTACCTCATGCATGGTTTTGAACCAAACATGCCCGCCGAAATTAATCTCCTGCCATCTAACATCGATGGAGATGTCTTAAAGAATCTGGAGATTCTCCAGAAAGTGAGGTTGGAAGTTCCGGATATCATTCGGCGGGCTCAGGAAAAGCAAAAGGTTCTGTACGATAAAAACCATACAGATACTTCCTTTACGGAGGGCGAGTTGGTCCTAGTCCTAAGCCCTCGACCCTCATCATCCGGCAAATTCGCCGAAAAATACATGGGACCGTATTCCATCATTAAGCAAACTGGTCCCGTAAATTATGTCGTAAGGATGTATCTCAGGGGAAAGCTTGTGGACGAGGTAGTTCACATAAGGCGACTAAAACGCTATTTTTCTAGAGGAGGTGCCCAGGTCGAGGGGGTCTCTGTGACGACAGAGTAACCCCGACCAGGCACGCGAATCTATTCCTTTCCATAGTAGTACAATAGCATAAGCCAAAACCTAACTCCAAAGATTAGGTTACGGCCCACTACATTCCTTATTATTTATGACACAAATACCGCTACAAACTTTTACCTTACATTTCGATTTTCAGCCCTTGCCCTTGTTCCCTTCCTCGGCCTTAGGCTGGACGCAAATGTGGCGTTTCTCGTGCCCAAGAGGGGGCACGAGCCAGCCAAAGCACCCTGTCACCTTTTTGCTGTTAGGGGCAGGACCTGCCCCCTTTTTGTTAATTGTGTGGGGGCAGGAATCCCAGTCGTTCCGTGGCATGCGTCCGGAAATGGACCGGCGCATCCGGCAGCCTGTAAAGTCCCGGGCCGCCCCATAACGGTTTCAGAGGAATTTTGGCCGGGGGCGCGGAGCGACAGATTGGGGTGGATTTGGAGCCACCCCCGTCAATGGGGACGATGGGGTACATCGTCAAATCTGAGCTGCCCATTCTCAGACGCACAAGTGCACGTGCAAACCTTTCCACACTATGTAAATGCCTAGCCAACATTTACGTGGAAAGAAGAAGGTGGTTTAGTTGCCAGCGAACCAGGTCGATCCCAATGGACCACTGCGATGGGTGGGGTTAGACTGTGCAAGATCCTGGACTGTTGTCGGGACACATGAATTTTAATTTTTTCAAATTAGTTAAGTTAAAAAAAAAAAAAAAAAAAAAAAAAAAAAAAAAAAAAAAAAAAAAAAAAAAAATTTTTGTATATTATAGTTTAGTGGTAAATATTTACAAAATTATGGCTGGTGACACAGAAATTTGTTCTTCCGGGGAAAAATGGGGTTATATAATTTGGGTTTTTGACTTTTTCCCTCCTTCCTTCCACGTTTCTTCCACGTTTAAATCCTTCCGTGTTCATACATTTGTCAGCGTCACATGCTCGTCCGATATCAGAGAGGGAATCGACTATCATCAGCTGGCCAATTGGTTAATTCAGGTACCGTACCTTTTAAATTTTAATTATCAATTAATTTAATAATTTAATATTTTTAGATATTTTCATCCACCGTCTTAAATAACTAGTTAATACATTTTATTTTTCCTCTGTACTTAATCAAAAAAAAATAATAATAATAATTATAATAGAACTACCTATCTTATATTCCTTTCTGTACTTAACTTTTAAATTTTTATACTTAATTTTAAATTTCAATACCTATTTTTGATTATGAGATTGCCCGTTGTTTATTTCTTGATTGCCCTCACATGTTGTGCAGAGGCAACAGTGAAAATCACTCCTTTGCATAATATTCCCTATTTTTTTGAGGACATAGGGGATTTAAATTTTATAGGGGGACATTGGGAAATTATCAGTACTCTGGACTTAGACCCATTTGATAGGGAAGTGGTCCTAGCCCACGGATTGATCAATCAAATAGTTAGTTTTTGCCTTGATCAGGACAAAATTGATTGCTCGCTAGTATTAAAATCATTGCAAAGAGACATACAATCCGTGGACATGAAATGGGACCTGATAAGGCAGATTACTCTGACTAGCCTTGATGGACGTCAAAAACGTGGTTTGTTTAATGGGGTTGGTCGGTTGACCAAAACCCTATTCGGCACCTTGAGTGACGAAGACCAAAGCCGTTACGACGAAGTACTTGCAAAATTAAATAAAGATAATCAAAAAATTGAAATCCGGGAAAAATTCTTTGTAATGTCAATAAACGCAACGTTGCGTAACTATAGACAGAGCACTATAAACATTAACAATCAAATGAATGAATTCCGTAATCAATTAAATTCCATAATTTCAGAATTAAATAATCATACCTTAATATTAATAGAATTCAATAAGCAAATAGAAATCGTCTTTAATTCCGTACATGCAATTTTATCCAATATAGATGACCTCATAAGCATTTTAAATACCGCGTTACTTGGCCACATCCACCCATTAATCGTTTCCTCGACCTCATTGAGGGACGTCCTGCACAATACTAAAGACCAATTACCGGAGGATTTTTCTCCGCCCGCCTCCATTATGGACCTGTTGCGATTATCTCCTGTTAAAATTTACGTAAGTGGACAACAGGTCAGGTTCATAGTTTCGGTACCATTGTTAAGCTCTAATTCCCCCCCTTATAAATTGTTTAAAATTCTATCAATCCCCATTCACCTGCAGAACCAAACCTACCTATTGTACCCGGCTTCGGCAAAACTTTTGGCTATTAACAATCAAACGGGGGAATACGCCTTGATGACCGACGCAGAAAAGATTGCTTTCTGTAAGGAAACGTCAAGTCGTGTGACCCTCTGTGAGCCGCATCATTTGCCCTACCGGCTGCAAGAAATCGCGCATTGTTCGGTACAATATTTAATAGGTAGCCATATTGAAGTCCCCTCCTGTAAGCCCAAATTTCTTAATATTACCCACCCGGTATTTTTTAAATTAGTTAAAGATAACGCTTGGGTCTTCGTCATTCCAAATAAGGTGCCTCTGTCAATGACGTCCATGTGTAGGAGAGATTTAAAAACGCAGATCCTGGAAAATGCGGGGTTAGTAGAAACCACCCCAGATTGTGTCCTCCAGAACGGTTTTAGATCTCTTCTTCCCAATTCATTCCATTCAAAGGTGGAGCTTAAATTCAGGCTAGGGGAACTTGCTGCGAATGTTTCGTTACCATCCAAGGTTGATCTTCGAGACGTCCCACAGCTGTCCAAGGATTTGTCGTACGTTGGAAGCGAGGACCTTGAGCGTTTCCAGGAAATGGCAGCTGACCTGGATCAACTTCTCGGAGAAACGAATGAGACGGGGGCCTGGTCCACTTCATGGTTCTCAGTGGGCGACCTGGGGATCAACCTAACCACATCCGTCATCCTGGTGGTTCTCATCCTGATGCTTCGCGCAAAAAGAACCACCGTCGTGGTTGCCCCGCCCTTGCAGAGCCATTAAATTATCGTCTTGAGAAGCCTTCAGTTAAGTCAACATCTTCTTCTACTCAAGCCTTCACCGACATCGTCTCTGCCATGAATTTAAGCTCCCCCTATTCAGTCAAGTTCCTAAGGTCCTCAACATAGTAGTATAAATAGTAGATACGGTCTGAATTAACCAAAACAATGTAGTTTTATTTTTATTTGTATTCATGATATTTGTAGGATATAATTGTTGTATTCGTAGATCATATGGGAATTAATAGGTTAAGTTTACCTTTGTGTTAAAATTTTTTTTCATAACTTTTTATATCGTTGGTTGTTGTATTATAGTTTCTTTATGTTTATTGATACTTATTGGTACTTTGTATTGTCTCTGTATAATTTATGGCGGTTTTTGAGGGTTATTGATTCCATAGTCCGAAGGTCAAAGCGCTTATACCTGACCTAACCTACTCTTTGTCTTTCAGCGTTACCGCCGAGGGCGGCGGTCCATTTTATCTGGGGGGAGAATGTAACGGTGGGACTACGGGAATTTTAGTAAGTTAAATTTTATTTGAAATTCCTGTAGTCAAACACCACATATGGCACACATGTGGCAGGGCTGAGAGCTGAGGATCCCATAACCCCCTGTGGCGTGTGGAATTGGACAAGTAAAGACCTTTGTTCCAAATATAATAAATCTAAGTCCACACGTCACACGTGCTCCTTAAGAGCATAATAAATTGTCATTGACAAATCCATGACGTGGAGGGGCGAGGATCCTCGAACAATGCTCAAAGCCAAGAACTGCCCAAAAATCGTGGTCAGTTGGTGTGCGTCGTTCTCCTCGCAGATATCGGACAAGGTACGCTATTTCCCTTAAAATATCTAGCCCTCCCTCAAAACCCTCCGAATATAACAATAATAAAGAGATCTAGTTAAGTTGTTCACAGTGTTTTATTAGTAACCCTGTTAAAACGTTCTAAGACCCAAAAGTCTAGTTTTTTCTAAAACGTTACAACTCGTCATCATGAAATCCTTGCGACAATACTTCCATTTTTAAGCTGTAGCTTTTTTAAAAGTAAGGTTATTGTAATCAAACATTGGTCTCCCAAACCCCGTGGGGTCAAAAATACTCATCGTTTTCCAGTTTGAAAATTTCATGCCCATTCATTGGCCATGAGTGTCCTGATTATGGATCTTTTTGACCCCATTGGGTCTGGGAGACCCCGTGGGGCCCGGAAACATAAGATTCGTAATTTTGCGCTCAAAATTTAAGGTGGGTTGTAATTTAATTATTTTGTCTCCGGAGAAGTCCCAGCGAGATTTGAAAATTAACTTTTGAGGGCGGCAGAACGCTGCCAAACACAAAAACTTCAGAAACTAAACCTAAAATGGGAGAGGTTACCTTTTAACTTTTTTCTCTATCTTGATTCATTTTCGAGTTAACCTGGGGAGACAATACCTGTATAGAATAATAGCTTTGTTCCAACAGCAGTTTGAAACTGGTTTGAAACTCCTGGAGCATGCGCAGAATGGTTTGGACGTCAAATTTGACGTTGTTCAAATCATTTGTCCGTCAAATCTGAAGTCATCTGACGTCAAATTAGACTTGCAAATCCTTCTGCGCATGCTCCAGAAGTTTCAAATTACGGTTGGAACAAAGCTAATATACTGTAGAATTGGTTTTATTTTTACTCATCATACTCGTCCGCTCAAAGTGCCATTTCACCATGGAACTGATTATCAAAATTAGTTGGTTCGCATTAAAATTGTTGACAGAAGATCATTTTTCTTTCTCATAGTATAATTGTCATTAGCTAAAAGAACTTGCTAATTTATTATTTATAACTTATAAAGGAAGAGCGGGAAAAAATGTTTCAAATGAAATGACATATTTGATCAACTTGACATTTGTAAAGCATGAAAAATGTAAATCGCTTGTATGATAATCTTAAAATAAAATCAGTTTGGACTTAAACGTATCTGACTTGGTAATTGATGTATAGAACCACTATTAAGATATCCGCTACAAGTGTAGAACGTGAGTGGGGAGATTTCACGAAGTTCATGCCCTCGGAACTAATCTAATATTTATATGTAAGGAACGACGTAAAAACCTTTTTTTTACTCCCTCAGGTTCAAGTATCATCAGCCCCCTCGGTGTTTATCCGAAATTCCGTTTCGATCTTAATAAAAAAGAAAAATACGCATAAAATATTGGGAGGTTTCTGAATAAACCATAGGGGCTAATGGAGTCCCAATTGAAAATACTGAGAAATCTATAAAACAAAAACAAAGTAGGCGTATCTTGGTTTTTGTGGATTCAAAAATCAATTACAAGGTAATCCACTTTCTTTGAATGACTAATGGAAACCTTTCAATGGAGATGTTTCTAAAGAGTTAAACATCTCAATTTGCCCACCTTGACACGTTCGCCGGAAAAGAAAATTCAAAACTGTTTAATTCTATGAAAAAGATAAGTTTAACGATACATTTTATTTGAAGATTTCTTCTGCGGGAATCTATGGGTTTTCCCCCGCCCCCGGGAATTCGGCGGTTATACAGGGTGTGTCAGCATGAGTGGAAGAGGCGTTTTTCTCCAAGATTTTCGACCTAAAAAGAAAAAAAAAAGTCAAATGCATACCCCCATAGAATTTCGCGAGGAATCGACTGGCATCATTGGCTTTTGATTTGACTTAAAGGGGACTCGAACTTCGTTATTTCAAACGGGAACCACAATTTTTTATTGCTGATTTGTAATCAGGCAAAATTTCAAGTTGGTGAGACTGCGTTCATATGAGGCGCTCCGGGTACGAAGGGCGAACTCAACAAAACGTAGTTTCGAGATATTCGCATTTTAAAGTTTTATGTTACGGGCGAACTCAACAGAAAAGTTATGCCCTGGAATGGAAAAAGGGGTGGGGGGGGGGTTGTGGACTAGGATGTGGAGTTCGCCCTTCGTACCCGCTCGGATATCGCAGTTAGAGCTTTGCCGCATATCGGTTTTTACGTATTTAAAGGGGAAAAAGGGCTAACTCAACAGAAAAATTATATGGGTGTATTCACCAAGAGGTCTAGAATCTGAAAATGAAAAAAAAAATTTTGTCCGATGTTTAGTTCGCCCTTCGTACCCGGAGCGCCTCATATACAGGTTAGAAACTTGTCCCCAAGGTAACTCAGAAACGAATCAACATATAGAAAAAATTTAAGCCCCCCTCCCTCATTTTAGGTCTAGTTTCTGAATTTTTTGTGTTTGGCAGCGTTCCGCCGCCCCCAAAAAGTTAGTTTTGCTATCTCGCTTGGAAGTATCTGGAGACGAAAAAATTAATTGACAACCCCCTTGATTTTGAGCGTAGATTGCGAATCTTACAACGGTTTTTCGATTGCGCTCGCGCAGAACGTCCAAAACGCAAAATTTCCCTTTAAAACGGCCAAAACTTCCTTAACTTAAATGGGAACCCCTATTTTTGATTGCAGATTCGGATTCTGCAGACAATTTCACGTAGAATACTCTCTTCTGATGTTTTTTTCGCAGCTTGCTTTCTATCCAAATAAATAAATAAACTCGTCATCATGAGTCCTTGCGACAGTGGTTCCATTTTTTAAGCTGTAACTTTTTTTTAAAGTAACATTCATGTAATCACCATTGGTCTCCCAGACCCCGTTGGGTCAAAAAGACCCATCGTTTGAAAATCTTGGAAAATAAGGTTATTTTTAACCGCACATTACCCATGGGGTGTTGTCTTTATGACCCCTTGGGATGTGGGAGGCCACATGGGGTGATAAAGACCCATATTCATAACACTCATTAGTCATAGTCATTACCAATGAGTCTGGGAGGATCGATCCAGGGAGCCTAATGTACATATTACAACCAGGAAAACCATGGGTCTTTTTGACCCTACGGACGTTCTGCGCATGCGCAATCGAAAAACCGATTTGAGATTCGTAATCTACGCTCAAAATTAAGGAGGGTTGCAATTTTTCTACTTTGATTACGGTGAAGAAAAATTATAAATTGCGATGCTTGAGGAAGTTCCTGTCAGCTCCAGCTCCAGACTAGTATCTTCTTGTATTCGTTTTCATTTCAAATAGTCCACTTGTGAGAAGTTATTGAATTTTTAAAAAATTAATATTTTTTCCTCTCTGTTTTTCTTATTTTGAGGAACTTCCTTGGGGCTCATCTTCAGCCGACTTTTTTTTTCTTCAACGGGTCGGCCCTCTTCATGTTGAGTACTCAAAACTCGGGTTGTACACGCATTTCCTGTTAGAACGCAGACAATAATAAAATCGTTGTCGTTTATCTTTAATAGTAAAAAGTTCATCTTTGATCTCTATCAATTATAGACTTCAGAAGGTTTCTTTATATTTAATAAAATCTTAATAAAACTATCCGAAGATGTCTTCACTTCCTCAAAAGTAAAATAATTTAAGGTTATTAGGAGTCCCCAGGGATGGGACCTTTCCTCCTTGGCTTTAAATAATATTTCAAATGTTCTCAGTGCCATCTTGATATCAGACAACCCCATTTTATCACTATTGATTTTCGAGACATCTTAATACCTACTCATGTTTTCATGGGGAGGACGAAAATGTTGGTAGGGGGATAAAAATCTCTGACCACAAAATGTCGAAAATAAATTTCATCATTCGGGTCACATCATTTTACTATTTACTTTCAAGAAAACAAATATAGATCATCACGAGAATAATGGAGAAAACGTTTGCATATGTCCCCGTCTATTAAGAAATCACGAATATTCCAATATTTCGCAAAAACTGACCCTCGATTAAAAAAACCCATGACGGAATCTGAATTTTTGAAGGTGATCCTCCCATTAGATCATTAAAAAAAGGTATTTCGTAGTGACCCAATCAAAAGTTTTCCTTGTATTGTTATCCAGGAATTCCGCGTTGAATTGATAGATCAAGGGAAGGTGAAAGGTCGCTTCTGCATTTTTTTTTTACGCAATTACTGTCGTAAGCTGTAAATACAATTAGAGCGATAGCGGCAGGAATTGTTGTATCACGACAAACACTTAATTGTTTATAAAAAAATCTTCAGTGTCCATCCTTGTCATTTTTACTCTCACTTGCCCTGGATTCCTGTAGCTCACGAATTATTTTTCGTTGTTTAAATCGTTAAAATGTAACAACTTATTAGGTGTACAAATGAAACTCGCCACAGGGTAAATTTGAATTTTGTAGATTTAGCCGAGTTTCATTTTGTAGTAGTTCATTTTTTCAAATTTTAAACATTTTAGGCGTGAAAGTCCATCATAAGTTGACCTTCTCCGTGTAAGAAGGTTATTGAAGTATAACCATTAAGAAGGTTAATTTTTAATGGCTTGTAAATCGTAAACCGTTACAGATATTGAAAAAATGCACAAAATAAAATCTGTTGGAAATTTAATTCTCTTTAATTTTTATTCTATTCATTTTTTCTCTAGGACGCACTGTTTTCAAGATAAATTTATTTTAAAAAAATTATTTTGCGAAAATGGTGCATCCTAGAAAAAAATAATTAAGTACAAATTTATAGAGAATTAAATTTCCTACAATTTTTATTTATTAGGTGTACAAAATGAAACTCAGCCACAGGGTAATTTTGAATTTTGTAGATTTTAGCCGAGTTTCATTTTGTACACCTAATAGTTAAAATTTGTTCGAAACGAAGTTATATTTTTCGTTACATTCAGCCACAGCTCTTTCGTTAAAAAAGTACTAGTTGAAGAGCTTCCAACGAAAACTTCCTTAAAGAAAAGGAACAATGTAGGAGGGGGAAGTATAACGGGGGAGAAGTTTAAGGGGGAAGCATAAAGGAGGGGAAGTTCAAGGAGGGGGAAGTATAAGGACGGGGAAGTACAAAAGGAGGGAAGAACAATTTCAAGCATTTAGACAAATTTTTCTTTTTTCAAAAATTTTTCGAAGTTATTTTAACTTCTTTAAAGAAGCCATTGTGATACCCTCCGACCGACGGGTCTTCCAGACCCCGGAGGGTCAAATCGAATATTGATCTTTACCGATCTCAACTTTGTCTGTGGTTCCGTCCGGCCGTAGCATTTTTTTCCAGAACACTTTTCACACGGCCTCAGTTTTCAACCGATTTTCACCAAATTTTCTTTATTCGGTGAAGAAGAGAGTAACGAGGGCGATTTTTGAGTTTCGAATTTTTTTTTTTTAAAGATAGGCCTTTTTCCAGTGTTTCAATTGGTTTTTCTCGATATTTTGGTCAACAAATATATTTTTTTGTATTGTATTTTCTTATTTTCATTGAAAGAAAGAAGAGTCCGGTGAACCCCGACCTTAATTCGCTATTTGACAGGACTTTAATTGACCCCCGGAGGCGGCTGAAGTGTTAATTTCCCAACAAACCATATGCTTAACGGTCACGGATGTAGGTTGCATCAAAACTACTCAAATTCAACTCCTTTTCCCCTCCTCTCTTGCTATAAATCAGACCGAAAATTGTTAATCCATTCAAAAACCGAGGTGTTGTTTTATGATCGTTTTCTAAAATAATGAATGGGCCTCTGAGGCTCGAAGGCTCTTCTATCCTTCAAGTTATAAATCAGAAGAATTCAAAAGCGGGGAAATATTCATAGTTGATACCATCGATCGATGATCTATAAGTTATGTGAAGAATCCCTCAAAAAACAACCAGGGTCTCATGTATCTATCAGCATTTCCTCCAAATCTTTGTAAAAGGATTACGAAGAAACTATTCATCGCATTGTTTTATATTTATGTTTTTGGAAAGAGCTCATCAAAACCTACAAAATAGCTAGAGGTTTTTATTAGAAAAAATGTTTATTAGAAAAGTAAGTTTTCCATTTTCCAAAGGGAAACTTTTTCGGAAAAACTGCTCCCAAGACCGCCTAGACATTCCCAAAATAACGAGAACGATTTTTAAAAAAAATTTCCGACGATTTTTAGTGCTTAAATATAGGAAAGTAATTTTGTTTTTGAAGCAAAATGTTCCGGAGGTATGACGCCCCTAATAAATAAAAAAAACCTGAAATTTTTTTTTCATTAATAAATTACGCGATGTTTGAAAAATAGTTTTAATTCGCCGTTTCGATATTAGCTAAAATTATATAATTATAATACATACTTTGATAAAGCGTGCCTCTCGCACGGTCAACCTTTAAAAATCCCCCAAAACCTATAATTTTTTATCATTATATTTAATAGTGTAACGGTGGACATTATACCTGGTTATTGACACTATTTTTTCATCAGCATTATCCTTCCACACGTTTACTACCTAAAAAAATATATTAAATACACGGTTTTTTTTTTCAAAAACGTTTGAATTTTTGAAAAATAAAAGACAAAAAAAAAGTCTTTTGTAGTTAATAACGGATTTTTGGGGAGTCTTGATTAAAATGTCTCGTATATTATTAAAAATATAAAAAATGTGACATTAGTTAAATATTGTAATAAAAAATGGCGATTAAGATTACTCGAGTCATAAAATGAGGTAGAAGTCCAGGTTTGGATATAAAAATTTAAAAAGCCTGGATTGTGAATAACTGTAATCCGAGGTGTGGTCAAGTGGATATCGGAAGGAGTCGCGTTAGGGATTTTTTTTTTTTTTTTCGAGGAAGGGTCAGAGGACTTGTAAAGATTTTTGTGTCAAGTTGCAAACGGCGGACGGTGTCCGGTTCCTTCAGGGGCGTGAGTAAATAGAAGAATGTTGCCTTTATCTTATTGTAAGTACGGCCGAACCGGTCCCTCAAGCAAATTTGACCCACTACCATGTTAAACGATTTTTCGTTCATCAAAATTTTAATTTTAATCCCTAATTTCAAACTTTTGATTTAGATCTATTGTTCAGGGATTGACCATAAACGTTAATTTACTGCTTGAAATCTTCCTAAACCATTGCTCCAATAACAATTTTAAATATTTTTTATTTATACGATAGGATGGGAGGACACCGTTCAACATAACGCATTTCACCCTAAAGCAGTTGAACTTAAAAAATCTGCATTTCGACATAAAAAATCTGCAGTCACCATAATACGTTTGGCATATGCAATTGAACATAAGCTCTCAAAAGTTCAAAAATTTTGAGCATAATGCATTCAAAAAAGCGTTTCGCCATAAACGACTTTTTCAATAAATGCAAGTCGACATAAAAAAAAGTGCAAGTCACCATAAAAGCCTCTCTTTAAACTTGTTGTTTCGTCATAAACTGTTTCTGTCGTTTGGGCATAATACATCTCACCATAAACTAGGGACAGCGAAAGAGCAAGCTACTTTCGCCGTTTAAAACATGATCATGGCGAAACGACAGAAACCTTAAAAATTGACAGTTCACCATAATGCAATTCAACATAAAGCATCTCACCATAAACTAGGAAAAGCAAGCAGGCAGCCAATGCGATCAGCTCGTTTTATGACACAGGGGGTTAACTTTTTTCTCTCGCGAGAATGTGCTCGTTTTATGACACAGGTGGTTAATATTTTTCTCTCGCGAGATCAGCTCGTTTTATAGGGGGTTAATTTTTTTCTTCTCGCGAGAATGTGCGAAAGCATTACGGTGAACTGCCTAGTTTTAAGGTTTTTGTTGTTTCGCCATAATCGCGTTTTAAACGGCGAAAATTGGCTTGCTCTTGGCTTTCCCTAGTTTATGGTGAAATGTATTATGCCCAAACGACAGAAACTGTTTTATGATGAAAAAGTTTAAAGAGAGGCTTCTATGGTGAGAAGCGTTATGGTGACTCGCACTTTTTTTTGTCGACTTGCATTGAAAAAGTCGTTTATGGCGAAACGCTTTATGTTGAACTGTTATGCTCAACATTTTTGAACTTTCTATTGCATTATGCCGAAACGCATTATGGTGAACTACAGGACAAAATTTCATATCCCTCTTACTTTCTGATATGACAAAAAACATCGTGTTTTTTCATGTTTCAGCATGAAATTCATTGATATCGCTCAATTTTTAGGGCTTTTCGTGATATTGGATATCTATTTCTTTATTGGCTAATTTTTACTTTCTTAAAATAAGTAAAATATTTAATTTTTCTTCAGTGAATGTTAAATAGGATTGAAATAATGCAAAATATTTAGAAATCTATTTGGATCTATAGGTTATAATACGCATCTTTAGGTTGCGCAACATGTGATTTTAAAAAAATTTATTTTTGCTGCTAAACCGTTTTCTCTGAGTGGGGCAGTCTTCTTGGAAGTGTATGATTTTGTACTTATGGAAACTATTTGCGAAAATTTCTTCGGATGAATAATTTCGCACTAGACAAGGTAGTCGCGTATGCGGCAGGGGTCCCGTTAAAATCAGGAATGGGGACACCATCACTCTCGCACACTTTCCTCTCGGAGGCCCCAGATATCAGCGGAAAGAAAAAAGAGGGAAAAAAAAGGAACATCTTCGTCGTCAACGTCGTTTTTACTATTTTTCTCACTTTTTCTTTTCCTGACCGTGACGCGTGACATCTTCTCATTCCCTTTCGAGTTTTATGGCCTGTGCGACTTATTTGTGTTAAGTTGCATAACGTTTCCACGCTTGAAGAACGTCTAAAGTAAACAAAGATCCCGTAAATTTGAGCTAAACTTTTAAAAAAAGTTTTTTTTAAATTGTCGCTTGTTCACGTGACTCCTTGTCTGAAAAAGTATCGTGAGAATTGTTTGGTTAAAAATAGCCTTTTTTAATGTATTCAGGTGTGGACCGGTCCGAGCAGACGCCTGGAGGCATACGAGAACCCAGTGAATGACACTTCCTTCCCGCCTCTTCGAAGGATTTTTTTCCCCGTTGTTTTAAGATAAGCGAACTGGGACATCAGGAATGTTAGCAAAAATGGATATTGGAGCAAAGCCATTTTGGAAGCATCATGATGAAAATGATGGGATGACTTTTTGGTTGGCGTACCTAATGGAACAACCATTCCAATTTAATACACATCAATAGCTAATCGCGTATAATGATCTTGATAACGAGCCTACCTGTTATTGTATGATGAGACGGAAATCACTTGCGTTGCGCAAATCCATAATTTTCAGGGTGGGGAATTAAACGACATGCCTCAAGCACTGGGATCTAAAAACTAAAAATAGAACTCGTTTTTTATTTTTTGGAGAAGGGGAGTAACGGCGATGATGTGCCTGCCTGTAAATAAGCTCAAAACAATGGCGATTCCGTTGTTCATGAAGAAAAGGTCAATGATTAACAAGCGTTTAGTGACAATGAAGGCTGACCCGAAGATCGTGCCGCCAATGGAAGGTTCACTCATGGCTTTCCGACCCATGACCCAGGTTTTTAGTTAATGTCCGATAAACAATGGGACGGTAGACATTTTATGTGTGCCTACCCGTTAGCCTATCTACTAGAGCGGGTATCAACTTACTGGCGAATAAATTATTCATCTCCTCCCACCCGTATAAGGATAAGAAGTGCGGTTTTACGGCGAAGTTAATTTGCCCAGGAAAAAAAATAACACGTTAATTAATTGCCTTGAATAAGTTGAAAAAGCCCGAGCCAAATAGAGAGGTTAAGAATTATAATTTTCGCATTTTAAAAAACATGTTAATAAATAATTGTTGATTAATTATTAGGTGTACAAAATGAAACTCAGCCACAGGGTAAATTTGAATTTTGTAGATTTTAGCCGAGTTTCATTTTGTACAAGTTCATTTTTTCAAAATTTTGAACATTTTAGGCGTTAAAGTCCATCAAAAGTTGACCTTCTCCGTGTAAGAAGGTTATTGAAGTATAACCATTAAGAAGGTTAATTTTTAAAGGCTTGTAAATCGTAAACCGTTACAGATATTGAAAAATGCACTAAATAAAATCTGTTGGAAATTTAATTCTCTTTAATTTTTATTCTATTCATTTTTTCTCTAGGACGCACTGTTTTCAAGATAAATTTATTTTAAAAAAAATTATTTTCCGAAAATGGTGCATCCTAGAAAAAAATAATTAAGTGCAAATTTATAGAGAATTAAATTTCCTACAATTTTATTTATTAGGTGTACAAAATGAAACTCAGCCCAGGGTAAATTTGAATTTTGTAGATTTTAGCCGAGTTTCATTTTGTACACCGAATAAATTCATGGCTTGTAAATTTCTCAGCTGAGCAGATGTTCAGGAATGTTTGGCTACTGACCAAATCTGAAGACAATATGAAAATCCAAGAAATGGCTCTACGGCGTACGTATCTTTTAAGGACAAAGGTTTTCGATATAAATCTGTTTGAATTAAATTTGTTTGCTAAGGGGTCCGGGAACGGTACATTGAAAGCGAAGGAGCTGACAGTCTCCAGATAAAAGAGAGTGATGGGAGCTACTGAGTAACGGAGTGACGGTCAAGCATTGTCCTCAGAACTCCTCACTTCTAAGCACGCACTTCCTCCTCTACGTGGCTTCATCACGCCCCATTCAAGTTTTACAGGAGGAAAAAAAAGGATTCAAATTAAAAATCGACGAGTCACTTTCAATTTTGCATAATCTGCAGATGAATGGAGACCGTTCATTCAATACCATCATAAATCATTCCGCGTTTCCAACCTGCACCAATACTCTCTTTTGGCTGCTTCGTTTGTAGTCTCCTCAACCTCTACACTAGAGACCGGTTTAAATAAGTTTTTCCAATTAGGAATACAGCACTTAAGTAAAAGGAGGAAAAAAAGTAACTTCTCTTCCCAAGTTTTAAATGGTTCTAATTAGCAGCGGACGTTCACGCACTTTAAACATAGTCTTTTACAAACATGATTTTTTTATACTTAAGATGCTATTTTGTCATTAAACTCATTAATAAAATTAACATACTAGCCTAGTGGACCGAATTTCGGAAGCGTTTCATAAATAATGGCCGACTGGTCGATAAAAAGTTCTATCGTTAAAGTAACTACACGACAGCTCGTGACGACGAACAGCGGTACTGGGGCGAGAGGAACATCCTCTCCTTGTCGTGATCACCTGGGAAAAAGAATAAAAAAAATGCAAAATGCTAATAACTTGTGACAAATTCGAAACAATCGTAAAATATGGTTTCGGAAAAGATTTTTTTTCGCACGAACCGTTTTGGCATTACAGTTATATGTGGATAAAATAAGATTAAATAATTATCCTGACATGTTAATAAATGGGTGACTGCAGGTTTCGTTCTACAACGGCACTACTCGTCTGGCAACTTTTTTTTGTTGAAATGCTTAGAATGTGCTCTAATTTCGATGGCCTTGATAATTTCGAGCTTAACGTTTCTTTTATTCTCGGTATCAGTTTTCACTTGTCATATGAGGAAATGAGAGATCAAGAGGAAGTTCTGAGAAAGGCTTTTTCCCTTCCCAAAAATGTCGATTTTGCCAAAAGAAGACATACGACCCAGATCGGTTAAATGCCTTTTGAAGCCAAGTAACCTTTAGGGCGTAACGGGCGAAGAGATGCCTCTTCCCGAAATCATTTGCCCGAATGTTTCCCGTCCCAATCTGGGTTAATGCGACCTTCGTAACGGGGTGCCCATACGCCAATCAAACAATACCATTCATTCATCATCATCATTAAACTCGTCCGATTGACCCCCAATAAACTAACCGTTGAAAATTTTAGTTCGTGCAGGTAATTTCGTTGACTCCCAAAAGACTTTAGGGCATTCTACGCATTTGGGTGTTGCGGCGTTTTTTTAAAATTTACTTTCGAAGAAGGGAGTTAATTTATTAAATGAAAACCACCCTTTGCCGACATGTTATTGGGTTGAGAGGGCGGTGCGGGAAAAAGGGAGAGGACCCCGGTGTCAGACAAATGAATGTTAAATACAGGCGGAGATGTTATCCCGAGATTTACAGCCCCGAGCCCGCGCTCCACATGAAAAAAAGGCAGCCAACCATATGTTTGTCCCTTCGGACGTCTTCGCAATTTTTTTTCCTCTTCTCTCTTCTTTGTGCGAAACCGGACCGACTCTATGGTTTCAATATGAGGAAACCCTCTGGAATTCCGTATTGTAATCCCGCTTTGAGGTTAAGCCCTCCGGGGATCGACTAACTAATTAGGCCTCGGTCACGTCAACCTTCTGAAATGAGAAAGAATCCTCGTCGGCCTAATGAACTCCTTCTCAAGTCCGAAATCTCGGGAAAAAGTAGGTAATCGATTTAAACAGAAAGTCAACATCGCCACATTGTGCCACACGTACTTTTTCAAACAATACCCAATTTTCTACTCCAAATTTCCCCCATCAATAAAACACAATTTCCGAAAATTTCTAAAATCCTTTCATCCCAACAATAGTCCCTAAATTATTTAAATTTATTCATATCTTTTCGATTTGCATTCAAATTAATCTTTAAACCAATATTTTTTAAAAAATTCAACATTTAATTTATAATAAAATGATAAATTGACTCCAGTTTGATGTCTTGATTCCTGGAGATTAAAAATTATGGCTTGTTGACAAGATATCTTTTTGAGATTAGAGCTAAATATAAAGCAGAGAAGGAATTTCAAATGCAGGTGCTCTAATTCGAGTTTTTAGCAAGCGAGGTTCTTCCCCGCTGATTTTTCCAAAGAAAAAGAATGGAAAACGCCAAAAAATCAGCTCCCATGGGCAAAAAGCCCATTATTTCTACCTTGATCCTTGATAATTGAAAAAAATTTTAATTTGGAAAAAAATTTTTTTTTATATTAGGTGTACAAAATGAAACTCGGCTAAAATCTACAAAATTCAAATTTACCCTGTGGCTGAGTTTCATTTTGTACACCTAATAAATAAAAATTGTAGGAAATTTAATTCTCTATAAATTTGTACTTAATTATTTTTTTCTAGGATGCACCATTTTCGGAAATAATTTTTTTTTAAATAATTTATCTTGAAAACAGTGCGTCCTAGAGAAAAAATGAATAGAATAAAAATTAAAGAGAATTAAATTTCCAACAGATTTTATTTAGTGCATTTTTTCAATATCTGTAACGGTTTACGATTTACAAGCCTTTAAAAATTAACCTTCTTAATGGTTATACTTCAATAACCTTCTTACACGGAGAAGGTCAACTTTTGATGGACTTTAACGCCTAAAATGTTTAAAATTTGAAAAAATGAACTACTAGGTGTACAAAATGAAACTCGGCTAAAATCTACAAAATTCAAATTTACCCTGTGGCTGAGTTTCATTTTGTACACCTAATAACTTCTTAATTTTGCGGTAGTTACCTCTCGGAAGTTAAAACGGATTGTTAAACTTTGACGTAATAATGTTGATTCAATATAAAAATAACTTCTTTTTTTGTCTCAATAATTCATCCACCTAAGATCACGTTTAAAAATACATTCGTGATGTGTTTGTATAAAATGAAGATTAAAACGTTTATGACGTGACCGGTTGGATTCGGATAAGGACGTCATACGACCTTAGTGACGTGTAAGGTCGTGGCAAGTTCTAGGTCTCCCTTCGTCTTTTTCTACCATCTCATGAGTCACAGCATCCTGGAAGATAAACTGCCCGGGGTATTAAAAAAAACAAAAGCAAAAATTAAAGAATACAGCACGTTTTGTAATTTTTAACTTCCAAATCGATTTTCAGTTTTTATTTTTTTCGAATCTAATTTTGCTTTGTCTAGTAGTCCCCAATTTTTTGTTTCTAATTCTCTCTCAGGGATTTTCCCCCCTTTTCTTCTGACGGTCTGAAGATATTAGGGGCATAAACGGCTTTTTGTTCTTAAAAATATAAGGAGTATTTATTGAAATTGCACCAAAGGCCGCTGCGAAGTTTCTTAAATTTTAAACAGACATATTTCCGCCATTTTTTCAAAATTCTAAAATCAGGCCAATTTCTTGTTCTGCTCATTAGAAAGATTGGGTTGAAAATCTGTTGAAAACGCGTGAAGTGTTTCGGAAAAAATACTACGACGCACAAAAGTACTGGTTTGAAGAGCTTCCAACGAAAACTTCCGAGAAGTAACAATATAGGAGGGGAAAGTATATGGGAAGGGGAAGTAAATAGGAGGGGGAAGTATAACGGAGGGGACGTAAAACGGAGGGGGAAGTATATGGGAGGAGAAGTAAAGAGGGGGAAGTATAACGGAGGGGGAAGTATAATGGAACGAAAGTATAACGAAGGGAGGGAAAGTATAAAGGAGGGGAAGAATTAGGAAGGGGAAGTTTTTATTTTTATTCGAAAAATTTTCCGGGTTTTCCTTTCCTTTTTTTTTTTCGAAAAAATTTTCTAGTTTTTTTTCCAGATTTTTCCGGGTTTTCCTTTTTTTTTCGCTTTTTTTTTTTTTTTAAGTTATTTTTTTCGAAAATTTTTTTAAGTGTCAAGGTAGAAATAATGGGCTTTTTGGCCTAGGGATGTTCCTCTCGTAATGGGTAGAAGTATGAAATTTCTCCCTACTAAAAAAAATAATAATTAAAAAGTGGCAATTTTTTTACACCAAAAATTCTTAAAAAATATAAGGAGTAATTGGTGAAAATTCGGTGAAAATCGGATTAACGGTTCGGCCGCAGCGAATTTATTAAAATTTCAAACAGACATACGGATCTCCGCCATTTTTTCGAAATTCAAAAATCACCCCCCGTTACATTCTTCTTCACCGGCTAAAGAAAGTCTAAAAATTTGGTGAAAATCGAAATGTTCCGGAAAAAATGCTTCGGACGGACGGTCGGCCGGAACCACAGACAAAGTTGAATCGGTGTAGATCCATATCCATCTACGGGGTCTGGAAGACCCCTCCCCAAAAACCCGACGTGTCTATCTGATATTATGAGATATTACGACTGTTTAACTGACAGTATAAAGATTTAACGACTGTTTCGCTGACAATATGACGATATTTCGACTGTTAAGCTGACATTATGACGAAATTACGACTGTTAAGCTGACATTATGACGAAATTACGACTGTCTATCTGATATTATGACGATATTAAGACTGTTTAACTGACAGTATAACGATTTAACGACTGGTTAGCTGTCAATATGACGATATTTCGACTGTTAAGCTGACATTATGACGAAATTACGACTGTCTAGCTAATATTATGGCGATGATACGACTATGCAGCTTACAACACGAAGATTTAACGGCATTTTCGATGACAATATAACGATTTAATGACTGTTTAGCTGACAATATGACGATAATACGACTGTTAAGCGGACATTATGACGAAATTACGACTGTCTATCTGATATTATGACGATATTACGACTGTTTAACTGACAGTATAACGATGAAACAATAACTTCACAATAAATTTTTTAAGGAAGTTAAAAACCGAAGTCTTAAAAAAACAGCATTAAACTATCAATCAAGGTCAATTTTTCCTGGTCCGAAAGACCCTTTCCCAAAAACCGGACATTAAGGGTAATTCAATAACTTCTCTTTTAGAAAGTGTTACATAACTCAGAATAAAGGGTGTTAAGTTTTAAAAGATGCTTTTGAATTTCAAATCAGCTTACGCCTTGTTAAGTGGTGGATTCAATAAACGAAGCACAAAATTGATGAGTCCGAAAACTATAAATAATGAACCGTACGGTAATAACGCCAGTTTCCGCCCACCGTTCAGAAAACGAGCGCGATTCTTCTTCCATTATGTTTTTTAAAGATCCACGTTTGCCGACAAAGAGTTCAGGACATCTTGTAAAAGTTGGAAAGGCTTAGTAAACAAGCCTGCCTTGTCCCTTGACTTATCCTTATCTCTAATAACAATTTATAACGCTCATATATCCTCGATACCGCTACAATAAAGGATTAGACGTCGTGTCACTCGTAATTAAAAGAATTTGCAAGATTTAACGGTGGTTTTTTTTTCTATTTCGGATTTCGCGCGGACCAGTTTTCGGTCTTTCTATTTTCCCTGGACATCATTTGTAACGGTTATTTGAACCGGAGTTATCCATATTTTTATTAAATTCGTCCTCCTACCGATGTGCGTGAAGGTAATGAATAATTAAAGCCTCCAAGGGGAAAAACGGAGGAAATTGGACCCGCGCGGATCCTTGGAACCGTGAGGAATTTATGTCAGAATCGTGCTTCTGTGTGACAAGGCTGTAAACATTAGAACGGAATCTAATTGATGTAAAGACGACACATCAAATATTTCATACTTTTAAGATAATTATCCGGACGGTGGATTAAAAAAATTCAATGCTTCTTTCATTTTTAACCTTCACCCTTTTCCTAGAGAAAATTGCTTTTTTGTCAAAAATAAATAACTTTAATGTGTTTCTTAGAGGTCTCGAAAGATCATCCGGATGCGAATCATCCGAAAGCTTAACTACCAGATTTCTGGCTTAAAAAGTACTGGTTTGAAGAGCTTCCAACGAAAACTTCCTTAAAGAGAAATAACAATATAGGAGGGGGAAGCATATGGGAGGGAAGTATAAAGTATATTTAGTGCATTTTTTCAATATCTGTAACGGTTTACGATTTACAAGCCTTTAAAAATTAACCTTCTTAATGGTTATACTTCAATAACCTTCTTACACGGAGAAGGTCAACTTTTGACGGACTTTAACGCCTAAAATGTTCAAAATTTTGAGAAAATGAACTACTAGGTGTACAAAATGAAACTCGGCTAAAATCTACAAAATTCAAATTTACCCTGTGGCTGAGTTTCATTTTGTACACCTAATATACAGGGTGTCCGGAAACACATGGCAAGCGTCTGGGAGAGCGTTAAAAAGTGGTTTTACGAAAAAAGTTAAATGTAAACCCCCCTTAATTTAAATCAAAGAATTTGATGGTGTAGTTTAAAATCCGCCTGGATATACAGGGTGTCCCAGACACAACCAAACTTCGTTATTTCAAATGAGAACCCCTATTTTTTATTTCAGATTCGTAATCTACGCAAAATTTCAAGTAGATTTGAGTACTCATATGACAATTTTGGACAACTTTTACTTACAACTTAAAAAATGTCAAAATTTAGCGTTTTTTGCGCTAAAATCCGTTAAAATTGACCTAGGAGACTCGTTTTTTTTTTTAATTCCA
This sequence comes from Orius insidiosus, assembly GCA_014119065.1. NCBI lineage: Eukaryota > Metazoa > Arthropoda > Insecta > Hemiptera > Anthocoridae > Orius > Orius insidiosus. The sequence goes on along the minus strand of JACGAQ010003407.1, from coordinate 5,139 downwards.
CTTATTTTTTCCAAAGAATCCAACTGTCTCAAATTTGAGCATCTTCGCATTCTGCATCACGAGATTTCGTCGCTAATGGCCTTTTTTCAAGTTAGAACCCAAATTTTTAGTTCAGAAATGAAAATTAGCACTTGTTGAAAGGAATTTTTCTTTCGGACCACAAATTTTGAAAGAGCTACAGCGTCTTTTGTGTTATGCATCAAAATTAAAATTCCGTCAACAAATCGCTAATTTCCATTTTTGAAGTATGGAATTTGGAGTTAAACTTGAAAAAGGCCATTAGCGACGAAATCTCGTGATGCAGAATGCGAAGATGCTCAAATTTGAGACAGTTGGATTCTTTGGGAAAAAATAAGTGGAATTAAAAAAAAAAACGAGTCTCCTAGGTCAATTTTAACGGATTTTAGCGCAAAAAACGCTAAATTTTGACATTTTTTAAAAGTTGTCCAAAATTGTCATATGAGTACTCAAATCTACTTGAAATTTTGCGTAGATTACGAATCTGAAATAAAAAATAGGGGTTCTCATTTGAAATAACGAAGTTTGGTTGTGTCTGGGACACCCTGTATATCCAGGCGGATTTTAAACTACACCATCAAATTCTTTGATTTAAATTAAGGGGGGTTTACATTTAACTTTTTTTCGTAAAACCACTTTTTAACGCTCTCCCAGACGCTTGCCATGTGTTTCCGGACACCCTGTATAGCTAATCATTTTCCTAAAATCCTCGGTCTGCATAAAGGCATTTGGTGGATTTTATATAAAGCTAAACCTCTCAATTCTAATTCCATTTTTTCTTTCTATGAACTCGAAAGTGTCTAAAGGGAACAAAGGCTTTTTTCTTCTTCCATGTTGAAAAGTATTTTTTCCCTCTTGTATAGTAAATCTGAACTGTAAATTAGCGAAGTGTTTTTTCCTTTTTAAGACTCCCCTCTTAAACGGATTTATGCTTACGGTTTCGGTCCGTCCGCGTGCGCTAAAAGAAGATTCTGAAATTGCTATAATTTACACACACATTGCAGCGACCCCTGAAAGGTGAACCTGATGCGGGCGTTCAACTACCCCGCGTACAAAAAAAACTACTTTTCTTCCGGGAAGAGTTGAACTAAAAATTCAATCACCGGACACGCAAGTAATCATCGCAACTACGTAAATACGTCCTTGTCACAGATTTCGGTTTCCCTTCCTACATTCCGTGTATTTTTTTAGTGGAGCAAGCTAATGTTCGATTTTTAATGGCGCCTCGCTTCTTTCTAAGCCTAACAGTCCTTATGGGTCACCATTAAAGTCGTCGACAGGTTTAAATCCGTCCGACGTTAATTTTACACTCAAATTGCTCTCTTCCGTCCATCGCTTTTTATTCTGACATTTTAAGGATTCCAATTTTCTGAAATAACGATGTTTTATCCCCACTTTTTAGTTGATGATTTAAATCTATTAAGTTTTAAACGAACGGTTTTAAACAAATGTTAGGAAAATTTACTGTAAGGAGTATACAAAAAATACCACCCTAAAAACGCGAGTAAAAACACTATACATAATTTTCAAAAAAAAAAAAAAAAAAAAAAAAAAAAAAAAAAAAAAAAGAGAGAAGAAGAATCCTAACTGAAAAGACAACTCCTTAACATTTTTGAATTTCGAAAAAATGGCGGAGATATGTCTGTTTGAAATTTTAATAAATTCGCTGCTATTGGTCCTATTTTCACCAATTACTCCTTATATTTTTAAGAAGTTTTAGTGTACAAAATCGCCATTTTTTTAATCAATTTTTTTTAGTAGGGAGAAATTTCATACTCTACCCATTACGAGAGGCACATCCCTAGGCCAAAGAGCCCATTAATTCTACCTTGACACTCAGAAAAATTTTAGAAAAAAAGAACTTCGAAAATTTTTCCAAAAAAAAAATAAAGGAAAACCCGGAAAATTTAGAAAACAACCAAAACTTAAAAAAAAAAAAAAAAAAAAAAAAAAAAAAAAAAAACTTAGAAAATTTTCCAAAAAAAAAACCGGAAAATTTTTCCAAAAAAAAACTTCCCCCTCCTTTTCCATTCTTTCGTTCCCTTATACTAAAAAATGGTGCATCCTAGAAAAAATAATTAAGTACAAAGAGAATTAAATTTCCTACAATTTTTATTTATTAGGTGTTCAAAATGAAACTCAGCCACTGGGTAAATTTGAATTTTGTAGATTTTAGCCGAGTTTCATTTTGTACACCTAATAGTATAGCCCGTTATCGGTGAAGGGCTAATCGTCCTTCTGGGAACATCATAGCCATAATTAGGGCCTGAATCACAGGGCTAGAAGCATGACGTCCAGAAATGTGGGCTCCTCTCAGGCTAACGCCATCGGAAAACCCGCGTCCAGGCTTCACATATGTCCCAAATCTTGAATGGATGCTACCTGCTGACTCAAAAGCTATTACTAACCGTCGCAATCGCGTTTTTAAGCCAAGATAATTTTGACGTTGCATTAGTAGCAATTATTGTAACGTTTATGGAGATACCCGGTCGATTAGGAATAGCCTGCAGAACCCGCGGCTACGGACACCTCTATATAATTCCGGGACACCCGAGGCATCGTTGGGGGAATTCTCTTATGTCTTTAATTATACCCTTTTGGTACAATTAGCTGAAATATAATCCCCTCAAAGGTGCTACTATTTAGGTATTCATTATAATCCGAGATTCTTCAAAACCTATAATGACTATTAAAAAAATGGAACAGTTGTCCCGTGTGCATAAGTAAACATCGAAGGAATTTGACGTGAAAAATAGAAGTGACCGGGGGAAAAAACTTCTTTTGTGTTTGCGCTCAAGTTGTGTTTACGATGCTTCTATTTGACTTTGCAACATAATTTTATGTCGCATGGGTCTTCGACATTTTAAAAGCCTCCAGCATCACGTAACCAAACGGTTTTTTTCTCTCTTCTCTTTTTCTCGCCGAGACGCAAAATGGTTGTTGACACAAGAGCCTCGGGGCCTTTTGTATGCTCAACAAAGAGGCCTACCATGCTTTTTTCTTCTTTTTCTTCTCAATGCATCGTAGACGAACTCTTGCACAACCGTTTGACCGGCCTCGCCCTTTAGGAATTCAAGTTTGTCTCCTAGAGAAGGAAACGCTAATGATACGGTCGAAAAGGTAATTTGCTAATTGCTAACTTGACTAAATGGCTAGCGGCCCCGCCAATCAAAACCTTATTAGCAAATCTAGAATCTAGGACGTGATGTAGTGTCCGAAGGACCTAGTTTTTTGATTTTTGGAACTATTTGGAGAAGTCGGCTGATTAAAAAGGAATGCGTTTTTTGAAGACTTCGGCCTAAGCGCTGGGTGATTACCGTCCTTGTAAAGGACACGTCCGAATACCGGAGTTTTCAAGTTCTTGCGCATGTAACGAGAGCAGGAATTGACGGCATTATGTCGCTACGCTCGCAGTTACTCGCGGGACGAATAGAGCCATCATCCGCTCTTCGGAATAACGACCCCCTCTTATTTTACGAAAGACAACTTCCCAGAAAAACAAGCGGTAATGATTTGAGTTAATGTCTCAGAGGTCAAAAAGAAACCCCAGATCTCCCCCTTTTTTTCTCTCCTTTTTTTCTAGTCCTCTTACACATGTTGCTAATTAACAAAGTAAAACCGCCAAAATAAGCATTCCCCCATATTCCGGTTAACTTGATTATTTTAAACAATTGTTATCTATACCACGTGTAAAACATTTGAAGCCGACGTTTCAATTTAGGAGGCGGTGGTTTAACTTAGTGGGGTTCTCGAAGATTTCAGATCGTTTTATTAGGTGTACAAAATGAAACTCGGCTAAAATCTACAAAATTCAAATTTACCCTGTGGCTGAGTTTCATTTTGAACACCTAATAAATAAAAATTGTAGGAAATTTAATTTTCTATTTTGTACTTAATTATTTTTCTAGAATGCACCATTTTCAGAAAAATTTTTTTTAAAATAAATTTATCTTGAAAACAGTGCGTCCTAGAGAAAAAATGAATAGAATAAAATTAAAGAGAATTAAATTTCCAACAGATTTTATTTAGTGCATTTTTCAATATCTGTAACGGTTTACGATTTACAAGCCTTTAAAATTAACTTCTTAATGGTTATTTCAATAACCTTACACGGAGAAGGTCAACTTTTGATGGACTTTAACGCCTAAAATGTTTAAAATTTTGAAAAAATGAACCACTAGGTCTACAAAATGAAACTCGGCTAAAATCTACAAAATTCAAATTTACCCTGTGGCTGAGTTTCATTTTGTACACCTAATACAAAAAATTGTAGGAAATTTAATTCTCTATAAATTTGTACTTAATTATTTTTTTCTAGGATGCACCATTTTCGGAAAATTATTTTTTTGAAATAAATTTATCTTGAAAACAGTGCGTCCTAGAGAAAAAATGAATAGAATAAAAATTAAAGAGAATTAAATTTCCAAGATTTATTTAGTGCATTTTTTCAATATCTGTAACGGTTTACGATTTACAAGCCTTTAAAAATTAACCTTCTTAATAGTTATACTTCAATAACCTTCTTACACGGAGAGGTCAACTTTTGATGGACTTTAACGCCAAAAATGTTTAAAATTTGAAAAAATGAACTACTAGATGTACAAAATGAAACTCGACTAAAATCTACAAAATTCAAATTTACCCTGACGCTGAGTTTCATTTTGTACACCTATGCAGAGGATTTTAAAATATTTCAACTATTAAGAAGACAGTAAACTTTAGAGTGCTAAATATCATCCTTGGAGGGATTTTAAAACATTTTAACGATTTAGGAGGCAGTAAACTTCATAAATGTTTAGGGGCAGAAGACTCAAAGGCTCAAGAAGCTGTGGAGTTCAACGTTCAATAAAAGGCAGTGGTTTTGAAAAACGTTTTCATGATAGAAGGCATTTTAAAACTTTTACAATAGTCAATACATTGCTTCTGGATATGGGAAGTCTTACGCTGAAGTCTTCTTGAGAGTTTAAAGGAGCCTCGAGGGGTTCCAAAAACCAGTTTATGAAATTTAGAAGGTTCGCGATGGAATCTAAACGTAGGAAAAGAAGTTTTCTTTAGAAGGAAAGGAGTTATTCAGGTCTGCAATTTCTATTCTTCCATTTCGAGTATAAATAGGAAATGAGA
>JACGAQ010003406.1:0-29423 GCA_014119065.1 Orius insidiosus | reverse complement strand
ACCAGACCGCCGCTGTTTCTAGATATTGTGGATCTTGGAGTTTTAGTCCTGACAAAGTACCAGAACCCCTTGTCTGATTCTAGATTGTGGATTTTGGAGTTTTAGTCCTGAACAAATACCAGAACCCTTGTCTGATTTCTAGATACTGTTTATCTTGGTTTTTCCTGAAAAATACCAGAACCCCTTGTCTGATTTCTAGATATTGTGGATTTTGGAGTTTTAGTCCTGAACAAAATACCAGAACCCCTTGTCTGATTTCTAGATATTGTTTATCTTGGAGTTTTAGTCCTGAACAAAATACCAGAACCCCTTGTCTGATTTCTAGATATTGTGGATTTTGGAGTTTTAGTCCTGAACAAATACCAGAACCCCTTGTGATTTCTATTGTTTATCTTGGAGTTTTAGTCCTGAACAAAATACCAGAACCCCTTGTCTGATTTCTAGATATTGTGGATCTTGAAGTTTTAGTCCTGAACAAAATACCAGAACCCCTTGTCTGATTTCTGATATTGTGGATCTTGGAGTTTTAGTCTTGAACAAAATACCAGAACCCCTTGTCTGATTTCTAGATATGTGGATCTTAGAGTTTTAGTCCTGAACAAAATACCAGAACCCCTTGTCTGATTTCTAGATATTGTGGATCTTGGAGTTTTAGTCCTGAACAAAATACTAGAACCCCTTGTCTGATTTCTAGATATTGTGGATCTTGGCGTTTTAGTCCTGAACAAAATACCAGAACCCCTTGTCTGATTTCTGGATTGGTGGATCTTGGAGTTTTAGCTGAACAAAATACCAAAACCCCTTGTCTGATTTCTAGATTTTGTGGACCTTGGAGTTTTAGTTCTGAACAAAGTACCAGAACCCCTTGTCTGATTTCTAGATATTGTGGATCATGGAGTTTTAGTCCTGAACAAAATACCAGAACCCTTTGTCTGATTTCTAGTCTCGACACTTTTTGGCCCTAAAATAAAGAAAAAAAAATTCTTCATAAAAAGAGTCCTGACCATCGAATATTCCAAACTGTTTTATTCTGTTCCATCCATTTTTCGTTTTTTTTGCTGCCCCGAATGTTCATTCGTGCAGAAATTTTTATATCGATGTCCATGAGGACATCGTAGGTGCAACCTTTCATGTTTTTTAGGGGTAAAGGGTGGTAGGGGGCGGAAAAAATCGTAAATTTTTTCTTCCGGAGGTGTATTATTTCTTTAATTCTTTTGGATATTTTCCAACTTTTCAAACGAACTGTTTGAAAAACGGCCCACCTAGTACAAAAGGCTTAAAAGTTCATTGGGCTGACCTTTGTATAAAACCGTACAAAGAGTGGGGTGGGGGATAAAAAAAATTGAATATGCTCCAGTTTATATTCCCACTCTTCATTACCAGGCATCGTATAAAGTAAAAAGTTCTGCATGGAAGGAAAAAGGGTCTTTTTTTTTGCCAGAGGGTATCCGATGGTTTTAAATCATACTCCAGTTACTTCTAATTGAATTTTCCAGAAAGGGGGAACGAAAATCAAAATTTACTCCACTTCCCCTCTCGACAAATGGGAGTAAACTTGTAGACTTTTTTAATTTTTTAAACATAAAGAATATTTTACAAAAGAATTTTATTTTATATAGAATACGAAAAAAGGATTGCGTCTCCCAAATATTTGAAAAGGCCCCAGTGAAAGAAAAAAGGAGAAAGGAAATCGAGTCCAATCTACTTAAAAACATTTCCATCTTCAAACAATAAAACTTGTTATACAATCTTGGAAAAAAACCCCTTCATTTGATGAATTCTAATGTTCAAATGTTTTATTGTATGCGGTAACAATTAAATTATTGGTTGGAAGAAATCCAATTTAGAATAAAGCCTCGCGCATATGTAAACAATGGGGCCAACATAATCGCACCCGATTCCTTTGAATATTCATTGAACAAAACCCGAGGGAGGTTTAAAGCATGTTTGCTTTCACCCTCCGAAGTTATAAATACGACTAATTTTATGTATCTGCTTTACTTGAAAGTTTTCATTCTGTTTGTTGAAACTTGATCTATTTTCGGTTTTGAATGGGGATCCGGTGTCGGTGAATTTGTTTTTCTGGCAAAATTATTTCATTATTATCTTTTAGGTAGATTTCTTTCTTCAAAAATCTACCTATTGTAATGTACCAAGTAGTCGCAGATTCAAAAAATTTTCTATACGTTTTTCGTTTCATACCTCCTGGACCCCAAAACCATCCTCAGTTGAAAAGTTGTATATACATATTAGCACGAACTGGAGCAATTTTAATGTGAGGGTGACGATATCCGGTATTTAGAGCTTTTATCTCAATAGCTCGGACGAGTTCGTTAATGGCTGAAATCGGACCAGCGATTCACCTACTTTACTTAGGGCTTAAAAGACAAAATTGGCATTTTCTATTGAAATCCTAGTCCTTTTGCAAAAAAACTTTAAGACCTCTGCGAGGGCGTGTAAAAAATTAATTAAAGCAGGTTTGGACGAGCCAGGCGCAAAATATTGAACTAGCTAAACTTTAAAAAAAATTTGAATTTATACCGGGAAATTATTAAATATTTTATTAATAAAATTATCAGATGTTTCTAGGGGCTCAGTGGCGCAATTTTTCTTATATCATCATTTTATAACATAATTATATATTTTGTGTTTTATACATATTAATTTTAATCATGAAAAGAAATCTACCTTTTAGTCCCTGCTACCGTAGGGTCATTATTTCATATAGATCGTTTTAGAAAAAAATCAAGGTTTTTGAAGAGGAAAAAAAATACCGAGTGAGATTTGAACCCAGGACCTCTCAATTACTAGAACTAGCATCTTAAAACCTTTTTATGGATTTGAATATTTCGTCGCGTTAGTTCTCACACCGTACAAGTCATTTTTCCAAGGTTTTCATGAGAGCCAAAATACGGATTAATTTCATTTGAATCAATGCATTACCTGTTGGCTAAATCTTGAACTACGCGTTTTCTGTTGATTATAGCCTTTATAGGTTTAAACTACCAACGGAATTCGATCCACCAATTTACCATCAGAAACAATGCATAACACAAAATTGATAAAAAATGACTATCCGGTGTTACATCATTTACCATCCTAAATTTATTTAAAAAAAAACTTATAAATATTTTTTAAAATTCAGAAAATATTTTGATGAATTATTGGAAAATCAGAAAACATTTTTTGACAAATTTCTATAATTGAGACAATATTTAAACGAATTTCTGTAAATTCAGAAAATATTTTACGCATTTCCAGAAATTAAGAAAACGTTTTTGACTTTCTGTAAATTCAGAAAATTAGTTTTTTCCAAAAATTTGTTAAAATATTTTCTGAATTTACATAAATTACAGGGCTCAAAACGATTTAGAGGCGTTTTCTTTGGTTTTTGATCAAGAAAACCCCTTCTAAACAGATTTGGAAGGGTTTTCCTTGGTTTTTTAGTCAAGAAAACCTTTTAAACAAATTAGAGGCGTTTTCCTTGGTTTTTTGGTCAAGAAAACCCCTTTAAAACAGATTTAGAGGCGTGTTCCTTGGTTTTAGATTTTGGGCTTCGCCTTTCTCTTTTGACCAAGAAAACCGACTTTTAGGAGTTTTCTTTGGTTTTTCTGGTCAAGAAACTCCCCTTTAAACATAGTTTTTTTGGTTTTCTTAGCCATTTGGCCAGAAAAATCACTTTTTAACCAGTTTTCTGGATTTATAGAAGTTACCTAGTAAAACAAATTTTTTCTTAAATTCAGAAAATATTTTAAAGAATTAATGGGAATTCAGAAAATATTTTAACGCATTCCGAATCCTTCATCTTGAACTTTGAGCTTGGAAAAAATATTTACCGCAAATTTCACACCACCCCCCTCCAAAAAAAAAAAAAAAAAAAAAAAAAAAAAAAAAAAAAAAAAAAAAAAAAAAAAAAAAAAAAAAAAAAAAGGTTTTTTTTTGGCAAAACTGCCCTCAGTTCCTCGTAGAAATTCCCAAAGTAAAGCAAAAGACCTTTTTAAAAAAAAATTTCAATGATTTTTAGTGCTCAAAAATAGGAAACTACTTTTTAGGCACCTTCATCTAACACTTCGATGTCTGATCCGCGCCTAAAAATTTTTAAAAATGATGAAAGCTCATATGGGAGTATTTTAACGATATTAAAAATTTGCTAATGTGGTGAAGTAAGTAATAAATTATAAGGTCTCTCCTAAATCGCTTTGAAACTTCTACTGCCATCATTATTCCTCATGCCGTAGATCTTAAACGCCTAAGGGCTTTTATATTACAACATTTATTATACGATATCTCGATTTTGTTACTATTTCGCTTTAGAAATAAATAGGGCTGCAATAAAAAGAGGAGTAAAACATCGGACCTTTGGGAGTTATACCGATTCTACTCGGGGGAAGAATAAACCTTTTTAATTAGGGGAAGATAAACATGTTTTACCTTGGCGCCAACTGATGAATAAGGCTCGTCGAATAATGACCAGACTTTTGGCTTGAGCTTCTGCCAAGCTGTGAGTCGCCCGGCGAGGTAATCCTCTTCGTATCCGAACATCCGGGCCACCTGTTCCTCAGTCGGACGTTCCGAGTCGATATCCAATTTGTCCAAAATCGCCAGTGTCGTCTTTAAAAGAAAAAATTGAGGTTAAAACGTCGAAAACAAGCGCTTTTTTTCTCTACAGGACAATGGTGGCAATAAACACTTTTCAGGAACGTTTGGACTTAAGGGACTCGGGGAAGAGTGCATAACTCTCCTTGTATCCTCTCCACCATCCTGTTTTGGATTACCCCACTAACTTCTTATCAGATTAATGTCACTAGGATTGTCGTTATACCCGCTCTCTATGCTCCAAACAAACCATTCCCCAAGAAAACTCAACTTTCTTCAAGTAATCCTTCTCTTATGTTTCCCCCAAATGAAAAGACAAACTTTCAATGAGTTTTTATCTCCTAATCTTTTTCTCAATACTTTTTTATTATCTTTTAACATAAAAAACAATAATTTATTACTAAATTATTCAAAGAAGGTAAAAATGTACTTTTTAAATTATCTTTTTACGGAGACTTTCGAGAAAGAAAATAATATTGGTCCAGCATCTGGCGCCGTGCGATAAGATGAGGTTTTCCCGACATCTTCACTCGGAAACTTCCTGACTTTTCAATATCTCACTTTCTTGCGGGTCGATTTCCCCTTTCTAATCCGCCTTTCGCATTTATCTTCCGGGAACAGGTGGCAGTTTATCTTCGTTCTAACTGGCCCCTTGTTTTATAGAAAATTTTAAATGATATAAAATTGAAAGGTTTTTTGATGTCCATTTATCAAAAGGGGCGTGAAATTAAAAGGGTAATTTTCAAGTTGTCAAATGAGTTTTATCTCATGAAAATTCCTTTTTCATTTAACAAGTTGAAAATTAGGGTCGCCCGTTTTGATAAAGTTTTAAGTACCTGAGTGTCCCTGTGAATGCTGTAAGTCGACCAGCAACATGGCTCCACTTGGTTCGAGTCAAGACCCCAAAATTCGAGCTCCTCTTCAAAGAGGTCCGCACACATTTGTCGGATAATGAAGTTTCCAGTCCTGAAAATTAATTAAAATCTCTGTTTAGGGAGTTTGAATCAATTTTTCGACGGAGATTATTTAATGAATGATTTATCAGTCAATTTTCACTCTAATTTGGCCAAAAAACGTGCTTTTCATCACGTTTTTGGGCTTTTTCTACCTCTTTTGTCGAAAAAATCCATACACAGGGTGGAAACTTTCAAGTGTCCCCCTAGGTTAACTCGAAAACAGAACTTTCCTATGTTTTTGAGTCTGGAAACCTACATTTTAAGTAGATTTCTGAGCGCTTTTCTTGGCCTATGGGCCAAAAATACTTTTTAGCAGTTTAGAGCGTTTTTGGGAATTATTTTCTAGTATCTTTCTTATGAAATCCTCAAAATTGTTCATTGGTAAAAAAGTGTTTTTTAAACAAAAACCGAAGAAATCATCCAAAATTTTTGGTAAAAAAAACAAGGTTTTTAGGATAAAAACTATGATAAAACCTAACATTTTGGTTAAGAAACTCACTTTTCAACAAGATTTGGGCTTCACCTTTCTCTTTCGACCAAGAAAACCCATTTTCAGGAGTTTTCTTCGGTTCTGGTCAAGAAACCCTCTTTCAAACATACTTTCAGCATAACATTTGTGTGTTTTTTCTTAGTCATTTGGCCAAAAAAACACTTTTTAGCCAGTTTTAGAGCGTTTTGCTGGAAAATATTTTCTAGTATCTTTTTATTTACTCCTCGAAATTGTTTTAAAAAGGGTTTTCTTTGACGAAAACATAAGAAATTTTCAAAGAAAAATTGGTCAAAACTAGGTTATTGGGACATAAACCAAGATAAAACCTAAAGTTTTGGCTGAGAAAATCACTTTTCACCAAGATTTTGGGCTTTGCCATTCTATTTCGACCGAGAAAACCCATTTTTTAACCAATTTTCAGGAGTTTTTCTCGGGTTTTCTGGTCAAGAAAACCACTTTTAAATAGATTTTGAGGCGTTTTCCTTGGATTTTTGGTCAAGAAAACCACTTTATAAAAGATTAAGAAGCGTTTTCCATGGTTTTTGGACTAGAAACCCCCTTTTTAACAGATTTAGAAGCGTTTCTTTGAGGTTTTGGTAAAGAAAACCCCTTTTTACAGATTTAGAGGCGTTTTCCTTGGATTTTTGGTCAAGAAAACCCCTTTTTAAAAGATTAAGAAGCGTTTTCCATGGGTTTTTGGTCAAGAAAACCCCGTTTTACAGATTTAGAGGCGCTTTCCTTGGTTTTTTGGTCAAGAAAAACCCCTTTTCAACAGAATTAGAGGCGTTTTCCTTGGATTATTGGTCAAGAAAACCCCCTTTTTAAAAGATTAAGAAGCGTTTCCCATGGTTTTTGGTCAAGAAAACCCCTTTTTAACAGATTTAGAGGCGCTTTCCTTGGTTTTTTGGTCAAGAATTCCCTTTTCAACAGAATTAGAGGCGTTTTCCTTGGATTTTTGGTCAAGAAAACCCCTTTTTAAAAGATTAAGAGCGTTTTTCCATGGTTTTTGGTCAAGAAAACCCTTTTTTAACAGATTTAGAGGCGTTTTCCTTGGATTTCTGGTCAAGAAAACCCCTTCTTTAATGATTAAGAAGCGTTTTCCATGGTTTTGTCCAAAAAACCCATTTTAAACAGATTTAGAGGCGTTTTCCTTGGATTTTTGGTCAAGAAAACCCCTTTTTAAAAGATTAAGAAGCGTTTTCCATGGTTTTTGTCCAAGAAAAACCCATTTTAAACAGATTTAAAGGCGTTTTCCTTGGATTTTTGGTCAAGAAAACCCCTTTTAAAAGATTAAAAAGCGTTTTCCCATGGTTTTTTTCAAGAAAACCCATTTTAAACAGATTTAGAGGCGTTTTCCTTGGACTTGGTTGAACTGTCCGCCTTAATGAGATCTCTCACTATTAGTGACCCTATTTTTTGGATAAAATATTAAGAAATTGCAGACAAATTTAAAAATTTTCATTACCCTGCACAATTAATTAAAAAAATTTCAAATTTAGTCCGACAAAAACTATGTGGCAATCTGCCTGAACAATTAGAAACAGTGTCGTTTGGGGTAGAACAAATTTTTGTAGTTTTACTTACATAAACGGCCTTTCTGAAAACATCGAAAAAATAATGAAACAGGAATGTATAAAAAATAATATTAAAATAACACAAAATGACAAACGGAGTTAATAAACTTTTTCCACCTATTAAAAAAACATGCAATTTAAATGAAAAGAAAAATGTTGTATATGAAGTGACTTGCACAAATTGTTCCAGGCCGTATGTGGGACAAACTTCAAGAATTTTAATTAAACGCTTAAACGAACACAAACAAGACATAGCCACATTCAATACTAAGGTAGGACTAAGCAGGCACGCCGTTAAGTATAAACACAGCTTTGACTTCGAAAACGCTAAAATACTGCACAATGAGAGTAACACTTTAAAAAGAATAACTTTAGAAAACATAGAAATTCAAAAAAGACCAAAAAGCGTAAATAACAAGGGTGCAAACGAAAAGATAAACAGTATATATGACAACATACTACAATTAATTTAAAAAAAAAAAATAAATAAATAAATAAAAATAAAAATAAATAAAGTGATATGTTAACCTTTCCCTTTGTAGGCTCCTTTAAACTCAATTTTTCTAAAAACATGGAAGGGCCACCCAATAAAAAGAAAGTTAAATTATGGTTAAATTGGATATTACACTAATAATTCTTTAAACTTTTTTATAGATTTCGTTATTTCATGAGTTGTGTTTTAAAAAATCTTAAAAAACTTTTTATTTAAATTTTACCCATATTGTTCTGGTTCCAAGTTAGAGTGGCAACATTGCTCTCAATTAGAAACCGTCGATGACTTTGAATTTTTTTACCATTCTTCCACGTCATGTTCTTACCTTCCACGTTGTGTTTAATGGGTATACCTGCTACGTGTTGTCCCGCGTTGAGTTCGGGCTAGTAGGGCTCTTGGCTTGCCTGAGGGCGTTTCACAGTTACGTGGAAACTGCGCGTGAAACGAGCTAAATTGAGGGATGGAAATCGGAACCATTTCTCAAGGGATCACAGAAATTACGGATCAGTGATTAGTCTGGGTCCGTTTCCCAGATGCATTTAGTGCGAATGCAAAGCCCTTTTATGAGGAATTTTCCGAAAAGAGGGTTGAGGTGGCAGAGCCAGTGGAGCCAGCGCATTGCGAACCTTAGGGGATTTGACATGTAAATTCAAAAAAAAAAAAAAAAAAAAAAAAAAAAAAAAAAAAAAAAAAAAAAAAAAGGGGGGGGGGCGCAACCCGACTTAGGTTTAAGTATCTTTTGTGTTTTGAGATGTTTTGATTGTTGTTGTCTTGATGTTTTTGAGGTGTTTTGATTTTTCTTTTGGATTTTTCGTAGAAATAATAGAAGTTATGGGTCTTAGTATACTTTAAAAAGGATTTTATGGGTTTTCATATTATAAATTTTTTTTTCCGTTCAAATTGATAAAATGTTTACTGAAGTAAGTTATTGTTTACAAACAACGGTTGGTGACACGGAAAAAAATTTCCGGGGTAGCTAGGTGGGAATGAAGAAATTAAACAAAATTCTGCGCCCTGGTACGATATTCATGAGGAGGAAGCACAGGCGACCACACAGGTTCGTACATTTACCAATTCAGTTATCTAATTTTAATGATTTTACTTTGTAGATTCTGTTTCTCCTTTTTGTTTAATTTAATTTCAACTTTTATCATGCGATTCTATAAGATGAATTCGTTATTATTATTTTGCCTGTCCCTCCTTTTTGTTCAAATAAATTCGACCTTGCATAACTATAAGTTACAAACGTCATCTATAAATACGCAAATAAACGCCCTCAGCATTAAATTAAATACCCATTCAAATTCGCTACAAAATCACACCTTGCTCCTCATAATCTACTAGTTTACGTAAATTTAGGGTTTCAGTGCAAGTTTTTTTTTTTTTAAATTAAAATAGACCGAAAGTACGACCTGTGTTTAAGTTAGGCTAATTGCATGTTGCTTAGAATTAATGTCCTTTTTTAAAATTTATTTTGTATTTGGTAGATGTTTTTTTTTTGTAATAATCGGTATTAGAATTAATGTCCTTTTTTTAATTCTTTTGTATTTGGTAGATGTTTTTTTTTGTTGTAATAATTGGTATTTTTTTTGTTCTTGTAATAATTGGTATTGTTCTAGTTCACCTTAGGTAGTTAATGGAGAATTTAATCTAGGATTATAACCAGTGGTCATCTCCGAGACTCAGCAATCCTTCGATCTCTGGGATTCCGCGAAATCGGATTCAACATTCCACACTTCCTCACCATCGACATGTCTCTTCTTCTTCTTTGGTTCCTTGCGCGGGGGTCGTACAGACTGATACTCGTCACAGCCGGAGTGCTTCAAGGGCTGCTCTGCCCCATACTACCCGCTTCAGCTCCCCAGGTAAACCGGATCGCGGTTCGTCCGCGCAGATGGTTCTACCCGAAGGGGAGGAGTTCACAAGATCCGCGCTACCGCCTGAACTCCTATACACTGGGAATGACGGACGACGAGGAGGGCCCGCAAATACCGGATCTGCTGCCGGACAACGCGTATGATGAGCCAAGGATCTCCCAACGAAATTCCATCCGTCGCTTTTGTCGCCTACAAAAACTGGGAGAATGGCTCAACTCGTCCGCGTCGGACGACAAAAAAAAAAAAACATCGAGGTCGCCCGGCAGGAAGAAGCAGCAGAAAAGAAGATGTCGGCGGATTTTTCGGAAGAGCCGGCAATGGTTCAACCCGGGGGCTCCGGACTCGCAATCGGAATCATTTCCTTCGGATTTCTGGTTCGATACGTCGGACTCCGGGGAGGACAACTCATCGTACCGGCCGCCGATTTTGCCTTTGCGACGTCGTGAAAGTTTCCCATGGACGATATCGGGTGTGGATAGGACCATACGTATGCCGTAAATCGCGAGTGGGTGAAGGACCTGATGTACTTACCACTGTGTTATAACCTTTAAGTCCTGATTATTTTTTTTGTGTGTGTGTTAGTTGTAGTATTTTTGTGTAAGGAAGGGTTTTCGATGTTTTGATTGTCGTTGTTTGACCTGGGATGAGCTGTTAAGGTCGGACGAGTTCGTTAATGGCTGAAATCGGACCAGCGATTCACCTACTTTACTTAGGGCTTAAAAGACAAAATTGGCATTTTCTATTGAAATCCTAGTCCTTTTGCAAAAAAAAACTTTAAGACCTCTGCGAGGGCGTGTAAAAAATTAATTAAAGCAGGTTTGGACGAGCCAGGCGCAAAATATTGAACTAGCTAAACTTTAAAAAAAATTTGAATTTATACCGGGAAATTATTAAATATTTTATTAATAAAATTATCAGATGTTTTTCTAGGGGCTCAGTGGCGAAATTTTCTTATATCATCATTTTTATAACATAATTATATATTTTGTGTTTATACATTTTAATTTTAATCATGAAAAGAAATCTACCTTTTATTCCCTGCTACCGCAGGGTCATTTTTTTCATCTGGCAAATTCTTGAACGGTAGTTTTTAATGTCCCTTTTGGCGGCTGAGTTTAACTTCGACGATTCGTAAGTCAACTTTCGACGTACTGAAGAAGTTTTTGAAGGTATATTATTTGAAGCAGAAGGCATTTTGACTGTCTCTATTACCCAAGGAGAACCGTGAATAGATTTTGTGACACTACCCGGAGAACGTTGGATTTCGGGAGTGGTTAAGACCAACTCATTTGATGGCTTGATATTCGCAGGTCCTTCGTACACTTTGAAAACATTTCGTGGACAGAACTGAGGAGTAGCGGGGGCTTGTGCTGGACTTGTGCACGATTCTGAATAGGGAGTAGGAAGGGCGTTAGGTTTCAGGCGTCCGCTATGTTGATAGATATCGGACTCTACAAAATGGGAGCTACATAAAATACGGCGATGTAACGATTTTGGAGAGATATCAATTAAGTGTACATTACCGCTATTTACGATCCACTCTCTATGGCGTTTAGGATCATTAGGAAACTTGAAGAAGGACAGTTCTGGGTTGCTTCTTTTGGATTTTCCGCACTTGTAATATTGGCACTTATTGCCTGACATAGTGTCTAATGAATTTAAAAAACTACCATAAAAGTTTTATGTCACTTATTTAGTAAAAAAGAAGCAAAAACTAATACTAAAATAACTAATAAACTATAACGCAAGGAACAAAAACGCAAAAAGATGAATAAATACTAAAATAACGAATTAAAATAACCACTTAACTAAAACGCACAACGGGATAAATAATTTTTTTTTTTTCACTTCTTACGGAGAGTTCTAACTTCAGACTAAAAGAAAATATAATTTTCCCCACCTAACATTTTAAAAAAAATTCCGCCAGGACATGGTTCTGTGTGGGTTTTAACAAAGCCGCGCCGCCTCCCTATTCTTTTGTCCGAGGACGTAGGACGCCGAAGAACCATAGCAACCCCCTTCGTGACCCAGTTTGGCTACTCTCAAATCTCATGTCTTAGTCGACATCGTGGTCAACATGGCAGTTGGAAAATAATGGAAACGATCAACAGGCTTTCAAAAGCAAACTGTATTTTAATATTCCATTGAGAACATTCAGTCCACCCAACGCATCCCTCAATGTTATCAAACATCGGAATTTCTTTATTTCCCATCGTAAATTGGTAATTTTACTTAGGTAGTTAGTCTATGGAGTCTATTAGCACCAGTAGAGCACTTTAATAATTGGTTTCGGTTTTCCAATTCTCAAAAAATTGAAATTTACCGTGTATTATTAATCAAGGATTTTGAATTATGAATTTTCGAATTAAAGGAGGTAAGAAAGTACAGTAGACTCCCGATTATCCGCGGTAATGGCTGGCACGGCCACCGCGGATAAGCCAATTTCGCGGATAATCCGCAAATGCAAAGGTCAACTCAAAATAAGTTAAAAAGGTTTATTTACAATACAATGCAGGTTATGTACGAAGGTTTTCGGAACTGCCGGGAGAGGAAAATGAAGCGGGAAGGAGATAGGGGTGTGGGGAGTTCACAAAATTCTAATTCAATTCATTTCTAGCAAGTTTACACGGCTGGCACAATTGAGGAAAAAACAATCTTTGTTATGCCTCCTAATATCTAACTTTTCAAATGATAAAAATTTAAAAAAAAGACCAAAAAAAAGACCCAATAAGACCAAAAAGACCGCGGATGATCCGCCGCACAGTGGTCCAAAATCGTCAAAAAGCGCTCAAAACTGAATATTGAGCTAGGAAATTGGGATTACATTATTAATATTCATATTAATAATGTTTATTATTAATAATAAACATAATTATTATTAATAATAAACATAATAATACATTTATAATTTAATTAATAATTTATAATTTATTTATAATTTTTAATAATGTTTATTATTAATAATAAACATAATTAATAATAATTTACAATAATTTATTAATATTAATTAATATGCTTTCGAATATCTGCCATTCTGGAATTAGAAGACGAAGCTCAACTTCTCCTAGAGCAGGTTTCCTCTATCCAGGAGCGGGAAGATGAAGAAAATGGATAATGTCCTCGTTCGTTGATATTCGAAAGCATATTAATTAATATTAATAAATTATTATTAATAAATATTAGATCGAGATTAAAACATTATCCAGAGGATTAAAGGTTGCGACTTATATTTTGATATCGCTGTTGACAAATATGAAGAACACATTAATTCGTATTTTCCAAATTTGCCTTTATTGCCAACAAGGTCGCAGGTGGTCGCACCTAATTCTTTTTAGGATTCGTTCTATACATGTTCCCAAAAAGCCTGAGCTTAATAAAGAGACTCAAAGAGGCACAAGAAATGTATGGAGGAACGAATCTCGTATTTATAACCTGATAAATATATTGATGGTTCATTGAGTATAAATTTATTTCTGACGTACAACATGACTTAAAATGAATAGGTACTGGTGGTTCTGCATCATATAAGAATAATAAAAGCCTTCATTTCTAAAAATGGTAATCAAAGAAAAAAAATTATACTTCAATTTTGTACGGCTGTCCTTGATTAATAAAAACCAAAAATGCAAATTTCAAATTTTTTATTTTCTTTTTATTTATTTATTTCTTCGTTACACGTTACGGGCCTGGCCCAAATTGTGCATATACAATATAATTACTAAATAGATAATAAAATTTTACAATAATTTAAAAAATAATAAAAATTTACAATAATTTAAAGACTTTAAACAAATAAGAAAAAATAAAAAACTATAGCTACCCAAAAACACAACAATATAAAATATAAATAAGACATGGTAATCAGGACGGAGGCAAATGAGAGGATCACAGTTTAGATAGGAAATGAGCCATTACATTACGCTTAACTTGTGGAAGAGTATCATTAAAGAGGTCAATATCTATAGTTTTTGCAAGAGTGTTAAAAATTCTTAAAGAGTTCGAGAAGGTTAGATAACGACCATAATTGGATCGGTGGTGAGGCTCATAAAACAGATTATTTTGACGGGTGTTTCGACCAGGTATCCTGAAAAGTATGAGTTCTAGCAGACCAGGACAATTTATTTGGTTATTCAAGAGTTTCCAAAGGAAGCAGACCAACAAATATGTAATTCTAGGGGTGGACGGGAGGATGTGATATCGAAGCTGCCATTCATTGATTGGCTTTGACGGAAAAGGATCTCCACGTTCGAGGAAGACAAAAAACTTGATGGCGAATTTTTGAACCTGATCTAGTCTGTGATAGTGACACTGGTGGTAAGGAGTCCACACAATAGAGCAGTAGTCCATAATGCTTTGGACGTACCCAAAGTAAAGTGAACGGACAACACTTTTAAAATCTGACGTTGAGCGTCTTATAAATCCTACCATCCTATAAGATCGAGAGATGACGTCCTGGATGTGGTCACAAAAACTAAGTTTCTCATCAAACAAGATACCCAAGTCCCGGACACTTGACACTCTAGGCACCAGGTTACCGGCGATTGAGTAGTCATAGTTAAGGTTTGATCTTTTCTTTGTAAATGTTATGACCATACATTTTTTATACTCCACTGTGAGACCATTTATGGAGCACCACGATGAAAATTCCTCAAGGACACTACCAAGAATAGCGCAATCGGAGGGGGAATTGATACTTTTAAATAGCTTTACATCATCGGCGAAGGCCAGTAGTTCTGCCTCTTGACAACACGAGAAAACATCATTAAAATAAATATTGAACAAAAGGGGGCCAAGATGAGACCCTTGGGGGACCCCAGAAGTTACATGCAATTCCTTAGACTTATAGTCTCGAAAGACAACATTGGAGGTCCTATTTTTAAGATAGGAATCAAACCAATCGAGAAGCCTACCATTTACCCCTATGCAGTACAATTTAAATAGCAGCCGCTGGTGGTCCACTGAATCAAAAGCTTTGGCCAAGTCAGTGTAAACCGCATCAACCTGGGAGCCAGCTTCTATGTTAGATATGAGATACTCCCTGAAAAGCAATAAATTTGTGGAAGTTGATTTGCCCTGGACAAAACCGTGCTGTCTATCACTTAATAAGTTATTTAGATGAATGGAAATTTGGTCGGTAACAATGGATTCAAGGACCTTTGGGATAGCCGAAAGTTTTGCAATTGGCCGATAATTCACAACGTTAGATCTATCACCTTTTTTGTGAACCGGAATGATGTGACTAGATTTCCAAATTGATGGTATTAACCCTGCAGAAAAGGATTTTTTGAAGAGAATTTGTAGGGGCACAACTAAGTTAGAGGCACAGTTTCTAAGTACCAATGCAGGAACAAGGTCTGGGCCAGGTGACCCATTAAAGTCTAATGTACTTAACTTATCTAATATCACAGCATCTGAAATATCACAAGAAGAGAGATCGTAATCAAGAGGAATATATTGGAAGGGAACGAATGGGTGCTGAAGTGGAACACGGAAGCTTGATTGAAAGAAATCAGCGAAGGCATCAGCAACCACAGAATCATCAGAGAGAACAACACCGTTAGGACCAAACAGAGCCTTGGGATAGCCATCTTGTTTTTTCTTTGAATTAGTAAACGACCAGATTTGCTTGATGTCCATATTTATTCGATCTTCAGCTGAAGAAATGAAGGTGTCATAATCAGCCTTAATTGACAATTTGGACTCAGCCCTGAGAGATGAAAATTTGTTATAATGATCAGAATTCTTGGACTTAATGTAGGTATTGTAGGCACGATTCTTTCTATTTAACAAATTCACTGTCTCCCTCGAGAACCAAGGTGGAAAACGATTGGACGGAAATATTTTCTTGATGGGGACACAATCTTCAAATAACCTGTATAGAATGGAGTGAAATATTTCAGTTGCATTTTCAAGGTTACACAAATCAAGAAAAGACCAATCAATCGATGACAACTGATCATTAAGCAAAGAGAAATTGCATTTGTGGAAATTCCATTTCTTACCAGATTGGGCAGACCCATAAAGTCTTAAAGGAGCCAAGAAGGAACAGCTAATACCAAGTGCTGGATGGAACACATCTTCCGGTACAAACGGCATAGGGTCATGTGTGATTGAAACAGCATCAATATTTGAAAAAATAAAGTCTAGAATTCTACCCTGCGAGTTCGGTACTGAGTTCAGCTGATTGATGGCCAATGTATTCAACCAATTGGATAAGGAAAGCTCAGCAATTTTACCTCCAGAGTAAACATTGAAGTCTCCTGCAACAAGGCAATTAATGTCAGGGTAAAGAGAAAAAACATACTCAAAGTTTTGGAAGAAACCATCATATACTGTTCCCACGGAATTGGTAGGAATATAATAACCACCTAAAATGAAATTGAAGCCATTGGAAGATACTTTTACCCAAACATCCTCAAGATTCGAAACGGGTGGTAATATTCTTTTAACAATGTAGCTAGTTTTAATAGCAATCAAAACTCCTCCACCATCCAACCTGGCACTATTGGTCGAAGAACGATCTTGTCTGAAAACATTATAGTTAGTATTGAACAGTTCAGAAGAGAATACAGTGTCATTTAACCATGTTTCGGATAATATAATGGCATCATAATGGGTAGAAAGAGAACTTAAAAAGAACTGATTGGTTTTAGAGCGTAGACCTCTAGTATTTTGATAATAAACAGAAAAGTGAGAGGTTTTATCATAGCGAATTGACTGAAAAGTATGAGATCCGTTGGTTATCACAGGGGTTACAGAAGGCACAACATTAACAAAGCCCAAAGAACTCAAGCCGTCAGTGGCGGCAGGTTGCCTAAAAAATGGCAGTTTTCAGATACAGCAAAATATTCTAGACTGCCAACAACACATTCACGGCGTTCATTTAAAGAGCGAATTTTGTTAATTACATCAAGACTTATGACATATCTCCCTGTTCGAGTAAAACCCTGCTCGGAACCCATAATAAAATTAGGTTGCATGAAGTCCAACTTTATGTAATTCACATTTGAAAATCTATCATTTATTCGTTCCAGAAATTGATTAAACTTGTAGATTGTCTTATTTACGATAGACCAGGACGGCAACTGGTAATTATAAGGGATTCCAAGCAATATCAAATTAGTATACACACAAGTGTTTGAAATAAATTTATGAAGATTCACTTTTAACTTTCTAACCTGATTAAATACAATGTCATTGTAACCTGAACACAACACTACGAAATCACTTGAATTGTAATTACTTAAATCGACGTTGGATGTAGTGTCATAGAAAAATTTTCCAGATGAAACCTTCGAGGAAATTTCATGTGGTAAAAGAGCCTTACCAAGGGAGTTAGCTAATCCCGCCGCGAATTGGTCCCCAATAACAAGGAGTTTTGGGCGCAGTCGAGGAGATGGATGAGGCGGAGAATCAAGAAATCGTTCGATAATCGTGGTAATTGATGATGGAGTACCATACGTAGAGGATCCAGAAGCATTCTGACGAGGTGTTGAAGACAAGGGAGTAGCTGTATCATCAGATAGTTCGTTAGGCATGCTGGGAGAAGACAAGATACTATAGGAAGGAGATCCAGAACGGTACCGACGAGGTATTTGAAATAAGTGCTTACTGGCAGCACCTTAAGCCCTGAAACTCAAGAAATACTACTCTTAGAAGGTGATAAATACAATTCACTATTCAAATGGCCAAAAAAACAAAGATGAAAAATCCAAGTTTTGAGCGCTTTTTGACGATTTTGGACCACTGCGCGCCGGCGGATAATCGAGAGTCTACTGTATCCTACTAGTATTGCGCTCTACAGCCATATCCAAAAAGTAATGATAACTTGTGTCGAACTCGTATCCTTATCTAAGAATCCAAATACCGTGTCGCACTCTACATAGCGCTTCCAAAAGCTCAGCAAAACCAATTTATAAAATTTAACCTACCATTATCATTCTTGGGTTTTGTTGTTCTGTGATTACAAGCTAAAAAATACTAATACGAGTATTATTTGGTACAATATGAAAAGTTTTAGGTAACTTGATTTACATTACAAGAAGGACAGTATATTACTTGGTGATCCCCACAAATATGGGTGGAACACTTTGCGCAGGTTGTTTTTGTCATTCTACGTTTCTTATAATCACATAAGCGACAGTGGCTTCTTTTAGCATTTGGTTTGGGCTGATTTGGGTTGTTCATTGTTGTCAATGTTGTTTGCTCCGATTGACGTAACATCCCTGATATAGTTTGTTTTGTTGAAGTGTGCTGTCCAGGTATGTTCATTCGAACAGGAAGCCATTCTTGCATTAGATCGTCAGCTAGTTTCAGTAGAAAGTCTAGCCTTGTCATTGGTTTTTTATTCCCAGAGCTTTTGAATACGTTTTGGCAGTATATAACATAGCTATTGATAGTCGCTATATTTAGCATGTTGTAAAAGAACGCTAAAGGCCACCTTTTCGTTTTTCTTATCATATTCGATTTATGGCAGAGCTGGTCGAAGGTATCTATTGCACCTTTGGTTTCGTTATAGTTGAGGATCATTTCTGGTTTTCTATTATGTTCAGAGATAGAGTCATCGTCGTGAAGAGTTGAAATCAGACAAACCAATTTGTTTTTTTTTTTGGTTTGTAAGATACAGCTGTCATATCGTTGTCGAACAAAAACAATGAAGTATTTTCTTTTCGCTTCTGAAAATTTATGTCAACGAAGTCCTGTGGAAGTTCTTTTTTATTTTTCCTAATCGTACCAAGCGCAGTTAATTTGAATTCGTTTTTTAGTTTTCTGAATAAAGGTGTGCTTGTAAACCAATTGTCTACAGTCAGGTTTCGATGGGATCCTTTTATACTTTGAACTAATTGCTCTACAAAGTATTCTGCCGCTGGTTTTCTGCTGGTGAAGACCCTTTTCCTAGATAAGGCAGAGCATCCAGCATATATTTCGAACTGTTATCGCACATCATTATAATTTTCATATTATACTTATCGGGTTTTGATGGCAAATACATTCGGAAAAGACAACGCCCCCGAAATGGCACAAGCTGCTCGTCAATCGTTACGTATGATCCAGGTTTGTAATATTTTTTGCAATTAGAAATTAAAACATCCCAAATTTCCCTTACGGGAGCAAATTTATCCTGACGATCTCTGGTGGTTCTGTCATCGAATCTTAGGCAATTGGTCAGGAATTCGTATCTGACCTTAGAAAAAGCGGCCAAGTACTCTTTACCACATCGTGTTGAAAATAGTAATCTTGTGGGCAAGTGGTTGTTGTTCATTGCACCACCGTATATGAGGATGCCCAGAAAAGCATTTAATTCTAACCTGGATACATCGGAAAAGGTACGCCTGTTTTTGATTTATATTTCTCTCGTTGAATCTTTATTTCCATGTTTGTATAGTGAAGAATTAAGTTTATTATTTCGTCGGCAAAGAGGAGTGTGAAATTGGTGAGCACATCTTCACTGTAAGTAGTTTCGGCTGTAGGGCCTGGGCGGACGTGAACAACGTTAATTGTTTTGGTTTTTGATGATTTAGCTTTTATAGGCTTAGTACTCCACATAGTGCCATCTTTTCCAATCATTTGATGTCCAATATTGAATAAGGATCCGGAATTTCCATCGATTTCTTGCTTTCTTTCTTGCTTGTCACCTTTTGACATTTTTCTTTTCTTTTGCGGTGCTTCTACAGGATGTTCTCTCGAGATATTGGTTATAAGAGTTTCAATAACTTCGTCATCAATAATTTCGTCTGCCTCCGATGCACTGTCGCTGCTGTCTAAATCTTGGGTTTCTAATTCGTCTTCAAAATCAGAACACTGTGAAGAAATGCAATCTGATTCTTCACCTTCAAGTTCCTTCATAATTTGCAAAAGTTTATTTGGATCAGTATAGCGCTCCATTGTCTAAAATAAAATAAAAACGAAAACAATAATATTACGATCGGCATTAATTACTAAAGCTTCGTCGAAACGACGAATAATTAATCGCCTTGCATTACTAATCCTTCGTCGAAGTGACGAAGAAAAATTTACGTACATTACTAAACGTTCGTCGAATCGACGAGCATGATTTCAAATTTACTTACCGAGTTCAAGGACGGGAGGGGCGAAGAGTCCGACACAAAGGTCACATTGAAACTAACACTCTGCTTGAGGAATAGGTGGAGTGGGGGCTCGAAAAAACTACCCCATCGGCCGCTGCATCAAGGGGATGGGTCTTCGTCGAAACGACGAAGATCAGTAGATTAGGGTAGAATCATACTTAGTTATACACAGTTGTTACAAGATAAAATAAACTTTATGGTTGGTCATGCAATTATCCTAGTTGGCTGAACATTCTTTCCGTGTGGTTTATGTATAAATCTAGGACTGTCATCTCAGATTGCTAAATTTAATAAAAACAACAAAAATTATAGCAAATACTTCCCAAAAAAAATTATGCCCTGAGGATGTTTCCGAAACAAGTAGGCACAAAAATAAAAAATTATTTTAAAGACACGCCCTAGATTTATCCATAAATCCACATTAAATATGAGAAAAAATGAATTAAATGATGAAAATCCAAGTTTTAAAATAGTTTTTCTTCAGAACGAAGACTTAAAAATTATTTAAAAAATAAATAATTGACGTTCATACCCTTCCACTTTTCTAACACTTCTTTTACAATTTTTTCACTTTTTTCGTCAGTCATCTGTACGAGGAATTCCTAAAAAAAATAAAATGTTGATGAAAAATGCAAGTGTTAAAAATTTGCTCTGGCAATGAAACAACTAATAAGTCAACAACTAATAACTAGGCAAGTAACTACTAATAAGTAAGGAGGACCACAACCCTGATAAAAATACAAGAGAGAAAAAAAAAAAAAAAAAAAAAAAAAAAAAAAACTAATGTCGAATTTGAGCGTTTCTGTTCCTAGCACGGAACAAACTTTCAAAGTTTCAACCCGTAAAAACCATGTACTCGGGCAGTCTTTATTGAATATTGGCAACGTAACATTTATGTTGTTGTTGTTGCTGCATGTTCGAAAGAAAAAAAAAACGTTTAAAGAAAAAACGTACGAAAAAAAATCGATAATTAAAATGTTGTCAAGACGTTAAAGATGTAAGCGAATGAATAAAACTTACGTTCTTACGAAGGGGCCACCAAATGGTAGAATATATTTCGTATGAACTAAAATGAGTTGAGCAATTCGTATGAATTATATCTTAATACTAAAAACTGATATCAGGGAAATATCATTTTTACAATTATTATGGGTTTTTTTTGTGAGGGAGAGAGAATGAAAAAAACGGATATTCCACTACCGGTTTCGGCGTAATACGCCTCATCAGGTGGACTATTTCCTTATTTTTCACTCTCATCTCATTTTCTACTTCATTCTCTCTCCCTCACAAAAAAAAACCCATAAAAAAACTGATATATAAAACATGGACGGGAAACTCCTAAATTCGACGTTTCAGAAGGCGTACTTCAAGGGGAAACTTTAAGTCCCGACCTTTTTAACATCTATATAAGTGACATTGAAAGATACTTAATCAATGAAGGGTGCCGAATGGTCAGTCTCGATGAAATGAATGGGATTATCTGTCTGGCTTACGCTGACGATCTGGTACTTGTTGCAGACACCAAACCTGAACTGCAAAAAATTCTTAACGACCTTCAAAAGTATTGCTCTGCGAACAAGCTACAGGTTAATACTTCCAAGACCAAAATAATGGTTTTTAAACGTGGCAGTCGAGACAGAGAGTACTCGTTTAGGTTCGATGGCGAAAAATTGGAAATTTTGAAAACGTACAAGTATCTTGGTATCACATTCTCCTCTTCTGGAATATTCTTGAATGCAACGAGGGAAATGACAAGGAAAGCACAAAATGCGACCAGCACTGTCATATCCTTGTTGGCAAACTCAAAATCACACTCTTGGGAAACTAGATTACAGCTATACAATACGATAATAACTAATACCCTTCTTTATGCCGCCCCCGTTTGGTCACTTAGGTATATTGACAACATAGAAATCGCTCAAGTTCAATTTTTTAAAAGGCTTCTCAATCTACCCAAATCTACTCCAAACTATGCTATACGACTCGAAACTGGTACGCAGAAGCTGACATCTAAAGTAGTCAAGCTGATGCTGAACTGGCTCTGTAAGGTTCTTCTCATGCCCAGCTCCAGACTTCCTCGAATTTGTTACAATAGGCAATATGAACTTGATCAATCTGGTATAAGAAACCCTGCTTACAACTGGGCCACGCAGTGCAAAAATCTCTTTCTCGAATTTGGCTTTGACGACATCTGGAACTCTCGGGACAACTTTGCACATGTTTTTCTTGAGTGTGGTGCGTATAGTTTTATACGCCCATCTCACTTCACTGGCGACATAAGTCTACTTTTGTCCAATCAGACCCCGAGAAGCTTAAAAGAGGTACATCGGTTTCTGGCCTCGGCCATGTTAATAAGGTCGTTTATCCTCTCGGAGTCTGATCTACCTTAAAGTCAAATTTTATTTTCTCTTTTTCTTTATGAGGTTCATTTTCATTTTTTACTAAACAGTTTAATTTATTTTATTTTTTGTATAGTGCTTATAGCTTTTTTTTTATAAGTAATACCTATTTTTGTATAATACCCGGACTCCATTTGTATAGGGAAAGATGGCCCTTAAAAAAAAAAAAAAAGAAAAAAAAAAAAAAAAAAAAAAACATATGGTAGCGAAACCGCTACAGTGCAGTTTAAAATGAGTTCACGGAATAACAAAAGATTAGTAGTTGTGGACCTGCCTGTGGAACAAATTCACGTTGACTAGAATTGAAATAGTAACGAAAATGACTAGATAAACGATCAGTGACAACGGACTCAAGTAGTTTGGGAATAGCCGACAGCTTGGAATTTGGACGGTAATTAAGTAATTTGGATCTATCCCATTTCTTATGTACTGGAATAATGCTACTGGTCTTCCATAATTCGGGAACTATGTTTAAAGCTTTTAAATATAATAAATCTTTTAAAAATAATAAATAGAGGTAACATTAAACTATTAGCACATTCTTTTAAAGGTGGCTTTACACCGGCCGAGCATCGTTCGAGAACGCTGTTCAAGAACAGATGCTCGGTTGCTGTAAACACTTCGAGTGTTCGCGAATGCTGTTCTTGAACGTTCAAGAGCGTTCCGTCGCTTGTCGGTAAAGTTGCGAATCATCAAAGGGATTCGTGTTCGTGGCGCGTTCGGTGTGAACGGCTTCGAGAACAACACGAACGCGATAGTAAAGAGTATTTCCGCTTCGTTTTTTTAGCGACCTCCACAGAACAACAAAACCCAAGAATGATAATGGTAGGTTAAATTTTATAAATTGGTTTTGCTGAGCTAATCAACTTCTAGTCAGCTTTGCTAGGGAGAGAAAAAAAAACTAATTTTGTTAAAATTAAGAAGTTAACACTCAGAAATTCGTACCTAGAAAAAACAAAATTGTTTTTTAAAGATATTTCTCTAAACTGAATTTTCACTCAATTAAATTTTATTTCGAAATAGATCATATGTTTCATATGTTAGAGAAAAAACAAAAAAACAAAAAACAAGAGGGACTGGTATATTGCAAACTTTCTTGATGTTTTCTGAACACCCTTTCAAATTACCCACATTTTTGGGAAATTTTTTGATTTTCTAACTTTCCGCACTTAATTCCTGGCCATTTTTCTCCCCATCATTAGCCAAACAAAAACGAACAGTAGAAAAATTGTGCCCAAATAAGAGATTAAAAAAAATTTTAAAAACAGCAAAATCGGTTAACCTTTTCAATGGAGGTTGATTTGATTACTTTGGATGATTTCTCGAGAGGATATTTTGTACTCGGTACCTTATCAACTTCAACACTCTCCTAAAAATAGTAATAGAATAAAAGAGAAAATTAAATGGGGAAAACAAAATCTGATCCCAAGTAGGATTGGAAACCACCCACTTAGCCTATCCGCATTAACCAACAAGCTATTTTTTTAGTTTAATTTTCTCTTTTCCTAATTTACTCAGTTAAACATTGTTAATATCCCCTTGGGTTTAACCCTGATATCTATAAGAAAGTAAAATTCTTCCATAATAGCACTAAAACAGGAATGAGAGGGAAAAATACATAAATATTCGGGACAAGCAATAATAAAAAGTAGTTATCAATGATTTTCTGACCTTTTTGATGCTTTCTGATACCCCTTGGGAAACGTCTTCGGACGATTTTTTATGTGGGGAGGTTTTCAAATTGGGTTGTTGGTCGATGTTCTCTTTAGCGTTTAGGTCGACGTTCTCTTTGGTGTTTTGGCCTATTTTTGCTTTAGCGTTTTGGTAGATGTTCTCTTTAGCATTAACCTGCAAAAATTGAAAAGATTAAACAATCATATTTCAATCAAAATTATCTTTCGTACCGTGCTTTCCAAAGCCCGAGGAAAAACATCATCGTTTGGATATTGCATCTTGGAGCTTATTTCTTCATCATTCTAATAAAACAAAAAAGTAATAAATTAGGCACATAATTCACAATAAGAACCTGTAAAGACGCCACAGGACTATCCATGGATTGTTCGCTTGGGTTTAATTCGGTTTCCATTAACTTAACATCTTCATCATTTGGTGCTTTACGTTGGTCCTGTTGAAGTTAACAAATGAGTTGACTTTAAGCTTTTATTTGAAATAAACGAAACCTTTTTCTTTTTTGTCTTCTGCTTTTGTGGCTTTTCCAAGGACGATTCCAAAGACTTTTTCAACTTCTTTTTGTCAGCTTTTTTAGATAAGTTGTACTCTTCTGGATCGATAAATTTCAAAAGTTCATCAACATCTTCAGCAATGTCTCCTCTATAGCCCTCAATAGTTTCGGACTGAACTGAAGTTTCATGGTTTTTATTCTGAAAAAATGATGAGCAATAGTAAGCAGAAAAGGTGAACTTACATTTCGGATTCTATCACGCTTTGACTTAAGCTCGGCAAAAGTTAATTTTTTTAATTTATTTTTACAACTGGAAATGTGCTTTTCCCATTCTCTTTTGCTGAAATGAGGAGCCTGACAATGTGGAGCCTGACAATGAGAAGCCTGACATTGAGCAGCCTGACAATGAGGAGCTTGACACTGAGAAGATTGATGCTGAGAAGTTTGAGGTATTGGAAGTGGGTCAATACCATTCACTTCATCCTCTTCCAGTTCTCCTGGTTCATCTTCCTCCGCAAACTCATTGCCCTCGGTTAACTTTGTAACTTCATTCTTTAGAAGCTGAACTTTTTTGAACACGACATCCATCGCTTCCTTTTTTCTCAAAACTTCCTCCTGCAAAATCACATTCAAATTGCTCGATTATAAACAAAATATGAACCACCTCTAGAAAATTAAAATGGTTACATTTATTTTGTGCAAAAACATTCCTATTCTAAAATTTACATCTATGATAAAAATTGAAATAGAATAGATATGTTCATATTATGATTTTAATTCGAAGACATACCGGAGAATCAGATGATTGGATCCATGAATTATAGAGATTGTTGGAGATTTCGAAAAGCAAGCTACGTGATAATCGTTTATTAATCGTTTCCTGAAATATAAAATTAAACAAATAACAGAACGTAAACTCTTTGTAGTATATAAATCATCGTTATATACTGAAAAATAGAAACTGCGAAATATAAAGCCTCGTCCACAAGAGCATTAGAGGCAAAATGAGCATTTTTTTGGGTGGAAAATTCGGCAGTCTGGATGCCATTTGTGTTGGTTTGCCACTATGTTGGCACATCAATAGCAAACTTGTTAAACTCGGCACAGCATGGATTGCGTTCGCATCAACACAAAGAATTCAGACAAGCCCAACAGATAGACAGGATAGATCGGAGCAAACAAGGGGGGGACCGAACAAGTGACTCCCAAATTCTCATTCCCCTTAAATGCTCTAATGTGGACGCGGCTTAACAAATGAATATTAAAATTGAAATTTAATCTGTAAATTTAGTCACCTCATTGTGAAGACCTTCATGATAAAAACTGTTCAAGAAGCAGTTAAACCTTTCTGCAAAAATAAGTCAAAATTTAATTACGAACAAACTGAAATAAAAGTTCTTCAATGTTCAGCATATGTAATAAATACTAGCCTAAGCTATCCTCCACAAACTCACAGGCGAACTCATGGATTGATAAAGATCAAAAGTTGTTTGGACCAAGAAGATATATTTCCAAAAACCAGTTATCGAGGGTATTGCAACAATAGCCAGTGCCGTCCTTAGAGATTTCGCTCCCTCGAGCTAATTCCTGAAGCCCCCCCCCCCTTTTTCGAAACACTTAAGAAAGATTCCGTCGAAATCGAATTGATCATAAAGACCATTCATAGATTTTCTATTCCTACACAAACGCTCTCCTAAAAAACCTTTCTTGAAGAGTATTCCAGTAAATTTCCTCAGAAGGTTAATAATAATTTAAAAAACGGTTTTGAATGAAATATTAACTTTCCCAAAAAGAAGTTATTACTAAGAGGGCGCGACGCTTCAAAGTCAAGCAATTTTTTTTTTTTGGTTGGAGTGTTTTGGTTAGCGCGGGGCGCTCTTTTTGGCTTGCTACCTGAAGTTGGCACTGGCCTACTATACCTTTTAAGTTCCTCTATGTAGAATAAAAATTAAAATTACTCACCTTTGTAGCCAAGAACCTTATGAACAGTGAACTTGCGTTGCTTTTCAGTACCTTCATTGTCCTAATTAAAAAAAATTACATATATCATTGTAAGCAAAAATATAAAATCATATATGTATTACTTTTATCGGGGTCCTTTGCACTTGATACAATGTACTTTCACTCATCATATAGTCTATAAGGCCGAGCTCGAAATTGCCAAATTCAATTAAAGTGACTGATTCAGGGGATGAAGGCGCTATGTCAATGGGACTTTCATTTGGTCCGTCTACGGTGGTGTACTCCTCATTATTGATGACGTTTCTTCAGGCGGCTTGTCTAGAATGACAAAAAACACATCATCCTCGTTTTCCACGTTAGAGTCGACGACGTCAACAATCTCGACTTCCATACCTTCTTCACTGATCGTTTCAGTTATCTCCTCCATATTGATTTCTGCAGAAAAGAACAAAAATAAATAAATAAATAAATAAATAAAAATTAAACATTTCTCTCGGTCTTGATTTTTGCTAGGGACGCAGGCGATGAAAGCGTTTCACTCTTTTACCCCTTTATTAATTTTATTTTTTAATTTAAATGTTTCAAGCCTCAAAATAAAAAAAGCTAAATGAAAATAAGAATAGTGAAAAACAGAGCGTTCCGAGTTTGGAAACAAGAAAATGGCTCACGAAGACTTACCGTATGAAGTATCTAACGGAAAAATAGCAATCAATCGATGATTTTAATTAAAAGACAAATTTTAATTAAAAACTTTGAAACTGTAAAAGAAAAAATATATTAAATAAATAAAGAATTTCAAAGATTACGAATGTATCCGTTTGTCGTGAACTCAGGTAACCAAAGTAAACGGCGTGCCGCGTGGAGGGCATAACGACAAATGAACGAGAATAAAGGAAACTACAAGGCTAAATGACGTCACAAAATTGCTGCTAAGACTCGTAAAATTTCCCTGCTTGGTTGGCAAACATGTTATATTCTCCTCATTGGCACGTACAGTTCTTCAAGTTTTACAAAAATCATATTTTATTATTTATACTAAAACATCCTTTAAAGGAGGACGTTGGTGACCCCAATTTACTCGACAACTTCATCGCCTGATGAAACTGATCCAGGGTGACGCACTGATAGACGGGGGGTGTTATTTTTCAGAGGGGGAAAGCTTAGTTCCGTTACGATGGCACCGGGCGCGCTAATGTCGATTCTTTTAGATGGCCCTCCCGTAATTTTTTTACAGTTTTTTCTTTTATGACGACGCAATTTGTTTTTCAAGTTTTAGATTATTTTCGTTATTATTCTAACGTAAAAAAAATATTATGAACTTTTATATGAAATAATTAGTACTCATGGGTCTAATTTAAAAAAATGTTGGCTAACTTGTGAAGTGCGTTAGAAGCATTGAGGGTTAGTTTACAATTGCGTGAGAATTGCTAATTTGATCGTTGCTCCTTGTCAATCAATATTATATTATTTGTCTCTGCTTTTAATTTATTAAAATGAGTTGTAAAACGTGGCCATCGATGTTGTGTGCCGGTTGCTGCACGAAAGGTGCAGTCGGTGTAGTGTACAGATCATTTCCTTGAGATGAAAATGTAAGATTCCCAATAAGGAAAGAAGCCCCATGGCCTATAAACTGTAAATATTAAAACATTAATAAAATTGTGCATTTTAATGTTATAGACTCGTAAAATATGGATCCAACGTGTTGGAAACAACAAACTGTTGGCACCTGAAGTGAACTTTTCACGATACGAAGTGTGATGTTCACTTCTCTCACTTCTGCCGCTCTCCAGGGACAAAGGCATTAAAAAAGGAAGTTTGCATCATGCCATCTTCCTGAAATGCATGATGAGTCTCAGATGCAGTCTATATGCGCTACATGGAAAGAGAGCCAACAGAAGGTATGTCAGTGGAATATCCGTTAATCCGTTAATATTCGTTTTTTTCATTCTCTCTCCTCAAAAAAAACCATAACAGAAGGTACGTCAGAGGACATTCAGGAGGACATTCAGGTCCCAATGGAGGATACTTTTCGTCTCCACTTAGAGGGCAAGGAATAGCCATGATTACTCCTCTTTTGTTAGCAGAGCCAATGGAGAGTATGTCAGACCATGTACAATATTCTTATGAACAATTCAAACCTAGACGTCAATTTTTATCAAATTTATTTCAGCTGAGGCGATACCAGGTAGAGGACATGAAGGTGCCAATGGAGGATACTTTTTCGTCTCCACTTAGAGGGCAAGGAACAGCCATGATTACTCCTCTTTTGTTAGCAGAGCCAATGGAGAGTATGTCAGACCATGTACAATATTCTATGAACAATCAAACCTTGACGTCATATTTTTATCAA
The DNA here is from genome assembly GCA_014119065.1 of Orius insidiosus. Taxonomy (NCBI): domain Eukaryota; kingdom Metazoa; phylum Arthropoda; class Insecta; order Hemiptera; family Anthocoridae; genus Orius; species Orius insidiosus. The sequence goes on along the minus strand of JACGAQ010003406.1, from coordinate 456 downwards.
ATTTTATTTCAGCTGAGGCGATACCAGAGGTAGAGGACATGAAGGTGCCAATAGAGGGCATCCTCGGACTCCACTCCAAGGACAAAGAAAAACGTTTACCCCTCTATCAAGGAAAGTACGAGTATTAGTTTTATTTAACACATAGATTAATTACCAGTTTTATTGTTTATATTTATTAAAAACTTTAAATGTTCCAGATCTTTTGGTCGCTCGAACATTCTGACAAAACTTGGGGTCAGCCGGAAGCAATTGACGCCCAAGTGCCAAAGGTTGTATTCGTACCATAGAAATTTACTCAAACTAAGCAGAGATTCGGAACTTAAAAAAAAGATATTTCCGCCCGCCTGAAAATGGCAGAAGACTTTTGTCAACTCCGATAAATTTAAAGCCATATTTTCTTCCAGGTACGTAGCTAATTTTGTACTATCCCAAATTCATTGCGGGAAAAAGAACCCC
>JACGAQ010003405.1:0-29426 GCA_014119065.1 Orius insidiosus | reverse complement strand
TTTTCAGTCATTCCATCTTCCCCTCCGCGATTTTATGTCCCTTTCTTCATTTTTTTTACAAGATACACCCTCCAAAATAGAACATTGAAGGTATAAAAATTCTATACAAAAAACGTTAAAAGGATTGTGAGCAAATATTTTCTCTCAATTTTATCCAAACTCACAGAAAACTTATTAAAATGAGTATCAGAGATGAGAAAAAAATTGTTAAAAGCAACAAGTTAATTAATCATCCCGTAACTTTTATTATTCAACGTTTTAATACTCGTATGATATTTTCCTTTTTGAAACGTAAATATAAATGACAACATGGCAAAATTAATTTCTCTGAGAAATACCTGAATTGAAGTAATGACGTCAAAGTATTAATTTGTTAATGGTATTATAGAATCTGAAATTTTTGCTTAAAGTAACGATTCTTTTAATAATATATGTTTATTTATTTAAGTTGGATTTTTGGCTTAATTCAATTTTTTCCCTTTCTGTGGGCTGTTTTAATTATGATTTTATCGTGGTGGAGGCAGTAGCAAGATAAAAAAAAAAGAAAAACAGAATCTACCCGGTTGCCTCTAACGGGTATGACCGAGGTTAATGACAACTCGTTAAAAGTTGTCAGGGATCCCTGCTTCCTTCAAATAATTAAAGAAAAAAGTAAGAAAGGGTTTGAATGAAAAATCGATAGACTAATTTATTTAAATATTTAGGTTTTAACAAAAAAAAATCAATCTAAAAATAAAAGCCAGAGGAAACTAAAAACCAACGTATTATTTTTTATCGACCTAAGAATAATCTATCGGCTCATATGAACCAACGTTTTAAAACTTTAAAAATACAGTTACAGGCAATCAGAAAAAAATATTTTTTAAAAACTGGTTTTCCTTTTAACAAAATTATTTTGAATTTCAAATTTACATTTTAATGAACTTAGGTGTGCTTGATTGTCCTAAACTGACTTAATGGATAAGTAGACCCTAATTTTATTCATCACTGTTATCTCCCCAGTCGAATATTGATCCCAATTTTCGAGGCGGGCCAATCTAATCTTGGCCTTTAGACTATTTTAAACAATTTCGTACCTCAGTGAAAAATTTTTAATTTCAGGCAAGCTCAGGCCAAATGGGGGCTTAGGACCGTTCTGTCAACCTTCCCGCATAATAGTAAAACTGGAGAGAAAAAAAATAAAAATATCCTGATGATTGTATTATGCGAAACCGGTCTTGGCCATTTTTCTTCCTCTATCTCTCGTTAACTTTGCAATAATACAAAAATAAATTAACAATGAGTGATAACTTTCCTCTAATTTCCCACAGGAGAGTATAACAATAACTTCCTTCTGAAGTTAACAACATTATTAACTGACTTTCAGATTTGACTAGAAAGTTTTTAAGCGCTTTCCAATAAGCCTTGGTAGAATAGGATTATTTGATGCTTGACTATACGTTTAGAAGTTAGTGAAGGGTGTTTCAGTCGCTATGGCAACTAAGAAAATTATTCAATCTCAAAAGACGTTGAAACGTACAAAACGTCCCGAAAAGTTATTACGCCCGGATAAATTATACGCGCAAAAGGTTTTTGTTTAAACAGCATATTCACACTTGTGTTCGCAAGAGCCCCGAAGGGTTCAACTTTAAAGGATTAAACTCCACGGGCGAAAGCTGCTGAAGGTAAATTACGAATGAGAGAAGTTGTTCGAGACAGAGGAGTAAAAATGAGTTGAGTTGGAAAGGTTGGAAGTGGTGTCAGTTATGGGCCCTTTGGATTCGGTCCAGGACGCTTTTGTGTCCGCTTTTCCGCACCTTCTAAAAAAACCTATTTTTCCTCTTTAAGCCTCAACCTGTTCCAGAACCCGAAAAATAGTTCTTTGTAATATTAAAGTTTTTTTGTAGTTTATTTTTTTTCCTTTTAGAGGATATAAAAAAGCTTTCAAATCATGCCTTTTCCCATGGAGCATTAGCCACTGTCTATTTCTCGAATCTCAGGGAAAGTGCTTCTCGCGATAAGGCAAGGACAGAGGAGCCTGAAATACGGAACGGCTTTTTTTCCCCTGGCACTTCCTTAAAGCTTTCTCGATATTATGGAAACGTTAAATTAACAAAAATCGATCTTTTTTCATTTATAAAAATTGGTCAAATATTGATTCAATCGACTGGGGAGCGAGAGAGAGAAAAAAAATGAAGCTTGAGATTTTTCTAACCCTCTTTTGTACCTCCCAGTGATTTCATTTTCTTTTTCCACCTGCTCCTCTCGCATTACCTTCTCCCCTATTTTCCTCCCTCCATCTTTCAAAACACTTACTAAAACCAATTTTCGGAATATTATGCGATAACATCCTAGAATCGCGAAAACGAAATTTGTTTTTGTATATAAAACTACCCTGAGGGGTTTTGTTTTATATTGTGTTTTATTTAATTTGAAAAGGTATAAAATAAATTGTACTAAAAAAAAAGTTTTTTTTTACCTGTTCTATCATGAATCGAAAGCCTGGGGCCGATGTTATACCCATCCTGTATGATTTGCATCCTGATATACTTTCACTTGAACTCGACCTTCTCCTTTATTCAAACAATTATCTATTAAAGATTTACACGAGCTTAAGGTATCTCAAGAATGCGATATATGCGTATAGCCCTTTTTCAAAGAGCTTAGAAAATATATTTAGTAAAAAAAAAGGCTTCCCTTCCTCCCACTGAAGATATTTGAGCTAAAAGGGACTAAAATTGAGCTCCTTTTCTCCCTTAAGTAATACCCCTCGATGGGTATTTGATGTTTTAAAAGTTAACGTAAAAGTTCGGGTCATCAATCGATAGACCTACCTGACTCCCCTTTCCGATCTCCCCCCGGCCACCTAAATTCTCCTCTAGGGGTAAAGTTTGGTTTTTGATTAATTAGACCCTTGTTTGTCCGACTCGTTAGGATCGTAGTTAATGCCGGAAATACGTCAGGAGCAACTTGCGTGTACGTAACTGGAAGAACGCCGAGCCTTCAACAATTATTTACGGTTAACGAAGCCCCCCCTTCTATTTTTTCAATCGCTAAACTGCTCTTAAAATAATAAATAAATTTTTTTCAATTTTTTCTTAAATTCTCTACTATTCACCTTCCCGCAGTCTCCATAATGTAGTTTGAATGAAATAAATAAAAGAATAAGCAAATAGTCCAACCTGAGAGGCCTATTGCGCCGAAACCGGTCGTGGAATATCCGTTTTTTCATTCTCTCTCCCACGTTGACTAGTATTTACACAAAAAAATGATGACCAACACCTTAATTATTATCAAAAGGTTGGCAGCCCTGTTTTTTTTTCGTCTTCACTTCTGAAATGTTTTTCGGCAAACTATATAAAGAGTATAAAGAGAGAGGAAGAAATGAAAGGAGGCGTATTTTAAAACGGAATATGAAAATGAGGTTATACTAAACCGGCAAGACCGGGCGGTAATGAAGGTTTCTCCGCCGTGTTTAAGCGTCTACGAAAAGGTTTCGAAATCATAAATCGACTAAGAACAACCTGTGTTGAACCATTTAATCAGTTTTACTTTGTAATCGTTTCTAATTTATGGATGAACCCTCGTTGCCTAAACATACTTCATCTATCTTCTCGAATCCCCACCCCGGAGCTTCCAGTCTACCCACAAACGTGGGAAAGTCATCAATTTTCGTTAAGGGGAGGTTGCGATTCTACTGCGTTATTCAGCTATTCTGTCCTTGTTCCCGGGTGAGGGTGTTCCGAGACGGGGAGAACCTGATCGATAAATTTCACGTCTTAATAATGAAAACAACAAAAAGTACACAAAAATACATTCAGGGTTGACAGTAAAAGTCAAATTTTTTTATTCCTTTTTCTTTTTAGAAATCTGGGCGGATTGTATTAAAAGAAAATATCCTCAGGTGAACCGTTAAGAGTTGTAACGATAAAAGTTTTTTTCCCTCCCTTTGAGCAGCAATTACTCCGAGACAGAAAGGCGTCTCCTTTCCCAGATTATCAAAACCCACAAGTTTTCTTAAACTATTTTTACGAAATTGTTTATCGGATCTTTAATTAATTGTTTATATGAGGCGCTCCGGGTACGAAGGGCGAACTCAACAAAATGTAGTTTCGAGATATTCGCATTTTAAAGTTTATGTTACGGGCGAACTCACAAAAGAAGTCATGCCCTGGAATGGGAAAAGGAGTGGGGTTGTGGACTAGGATGTGGAGTTCGCCCTTCGTACCCGCTCGGATATCGCAGTTAGAGCTTTGCCGCATATCGGGTTTTACGTATTTTAAAGGGGAAAAAAGGGCAAACTCAATATAAATTATATGGGTGTATTCATCAAAAAATCTAGGATCTGAAAATGAAAAAAAAAAATTGTTCGATGTTGAGTTCGCCCTTCGTACCCGGAGCGCCTCATATTAAAATCGGAAAAAATATGTCCCAAAGATCGCTAAAATCCCAGGCAAGAATTTTCGATATTTGGTTTTTAGAGACTGGTTTTCGATTTTTTGTTTACTAATTTCAGTTTCGGTTTATGATTTTACGGATTTAGGTTCAGGTTTAAGTTCACCTTATTTTCCGAAAAAAAAAAAAAAAAATAAATAACAATTTGGCAGTAAAGTAAAGAAAGTTGAAATCACCAAAAGCGTTTCGTTGATGAAAATGTTGAAAATCAAGAGAATGACATTTTAAAAATGAAATAAAAACACAAAAGGGTAGAAATTCGTGTTTGTAATCTATGTAAAGGTTTGTTAGCGTTGAAGTGTCAGGAGGCATCAGACCAAATTAAAGTTGTCATCAAGTAGCTTTCTAAATACATCACTTTTAACAAGCTAAGTAACTGAAGTTGAAGTGCACTTTATGTCTCGGTTTCTCACTCTAGGACCTACTCTTCTCATTTATTCCCCTGGAGTTTTAACACCCTTAAAAAAGGAGCAGAGGAGGAGACTGTTTAAGTAAATTTATTCCATTTTCTTTTCTTTCCGTGCTCCCAAATAGCATGTAACCCCCGCTTTCCCACCTTTGTAATAGTCAGCGTTCACTCATTTGTTATTAAACGCTCTTAACATTTCGTCACGCAATTTTCTACCCTTTTCCTCCGATACCGATCTCGAAAAAACATTTTATAACATTTTTTATTCTTCACAAGAAATATTTCAAAAATAACATTTAAATTATCGCGATTAAAATATTTTAAACATAAAATCGGGAGCATTGTAGCTTGGGATAACACGAGTCGGCTGCTTTTGACAGAGGGGAGGAATCTACGGGAAAAAGACCCTCTGGGATGTTGTTGGAGGAAAAAGGGGGAGGAGGACGAGCGGGAGGGAGTGGACCATATGTGTACCAGCATTCAGGAATCCAATATGGCCTATTGTTTGCTAGAGGTTTAACCTAAGCCTATCTCTCTTATAAACCAAGACCATTCAATTTACAAGGTACTCTCGTCGAACAATACCCTCGGAATACAATACATAAACACACGTTTAATAAATAACAAAATATTGATAATGGTTCATTTTAAAATTTAAAGAAAAAGTTATTTTTTTGTTCAAAAACATACATTGGCAGTTTTTTTGGCAAAAACGCCAAATCAGCGGTTCTTTGTTGGCCAAAAACCGAGAAAAGCTGAAAAAAAATCTGTTTAAAAGAGTTTCCTGGAATAAAACCCGAGAGGAATTTTTAGGTCTAAAAGTAAAAACTGAGAAAAATCTGTCAAAAAGAGAGTTTTTTTGCCAACAGACCGAGAAAGCCTCCAAATTTTTTTAAAATATCAGGATTCTTGGCAAAAAAACAGAGGAAACCACCAAAAATTGTAAAAGGGTTTCTAGATCCTAAAACTTAGATATTCTTTTTAAAAAGGGTGTTTCATTGACAACTACGAACAATTTTTAAAAATAAGTTTTTCGTCCCAGAAAAACGAGGGAAACGATAGAGAATTTTGTAAAAGAGGTTTCTCTTTCAAAAAACTAAGGAAATTTGCTAGGAGTCTAGGCTGAAAGACCGAGAAAACCCCCCAAAAAAACGTTCAAAAACAGGTATTTCTGCAAAACCCGAGAAAAACGCCATATATTCGTACCATGAGGTTACTTGTCCAAAAACTGAAGGAAAGCTCTTAAAAAACTGTCGAAAAACAATTTGCCAAATAACTCATTCAAAAGAGCGATTCTTAAGCTTTACGAGAAGAACGTCAAATTTTCTAAAATAGTCCCAAAAATCAGGTGAAAAATGAATTTTCTATCTAATTTTATGAAACTTTGTTGAAATGTGATAGGTATCAAACGAAGGTAATAATAATTTTTAATTAAATCAAAAAAGTTCAGTGAATCAAAAATAAATTAATTTTAAAGATTATTGTCTTTAAGTTACTTCCTCAAAGTTTCCGAGTTATGTTTATCCCTTCAACTTTTCATTTCATGGAATTGAAATTAATTCCAAAGAATATAAAAGAGGGGGAAAAAACTCGATTTTTTTCAATATTTTTTTTCCTGGTGTAATTTTAATTCTTTTACTTTATAAGTACTCCCTGGGGAGGGAGCCCTTAAATATTTAAAATCTAAAATTGTTTCTGACAGGGATGCTGATTTTCTCCATAAGTGGCGAAAGGCCTTAAATAATGAATGTAATCATCAATTTATCTATTAAAAAAACAAATTAATTTTAACCCGCAGATTCTATTTTGAATTTTTTTTTCTCGATCTCTAACCGTGCGAAAATTAACTAGCAACGCACAAGCCATTAATTATTCTGAACTCCACCAAGCTGAAAATTGGACGATTTTTTAGGACGAGAACGTTTTTCCCGGGTAAAAAGCGATAAATAAGAATCCAGTCGGATTTAATTAATTCGTCTAATTAAAAAGCTACAGGGAGCTTAAAATTGTGAAATTTGAACAGAATATGATAAAAATTTTTTTTAAACTTGGGGGTAGAAAATGTGAAGTATCGAACGGATTTGGAAGGATTGTCACGGGCATAGAGTATTTAATGTTTCAACGTCGAGCCTTAAGGGTCCCTTATTAAGTTTTCCGTTCCCCTTTAATTCGGAGCATGCGGTTAAACTAATGAAGTGCCCTCCCTTGAAATACAAGCGTTCCCGGAATGGGATTCTCAGATGAAATTCGCCAAGGAAATGTTTAAGGGACGGTAATAATGTAATTTTCAAAACGACCTTCCTACGGGATCGTTAGTAATTCTATAAAAATTCTAAAGTTAGGAGGGAAAAGACTTTTTTACTCCCTTATCTATTTTTTTTAAATATCGGCCCCTTAATGAACACCGTGCCTCAAAGACAAAATTTTGCCCTGAATTCGTGGGTCAATTTCAAAGTAGCCAAAGAGGGCCAAAATAATTATCCGGGAAAAGTTCTTCTTTTCTTCATAAATAATAAATAATTACTTAAAATATCAGCCCGTAAAAAAAGTCATATTTAGAAGTAACTTTTCATTTAATGTCCTTAGAGGAACAATAACAAAGTTTATGAAGTTTCCCCGACGTTCGGAAACCCGTAAACGTGAAGTCTCGCAATAATACAATAGCCTTCCATGATTTATCAAGGTTTAAGTTAAATACTTTTACTTCAAGAAATCGCAAAACAAAAAGTTATTCGGTTATTTTTTTCCCGAATTCCCTTCGTCGCCTTTTCTCAATAGTCCATAATTTTCATTAAAAGAGTGGGGGTCTTTTGTTCCCGGATCCAAGCCAAGTAATTGGGAGGACTTTGTGGGGGTTAAAAGGGGAGAAAAGGGATGCTCGACCACACACGGTGATCCGAGCCAAAAACCCCTAATTCCTCCTCTTTTCCATTCGACTAATACTCGTCAAATATCCCAGATTATTCTTATCTTAATTTTTTATTTCTATTCTGTAAAACACTCTGATCGTCCGGAAAATGAGCGATTTTTCTGCATTGAAACCATAAAATCATTAATGAGACCGAAAATCCATTAAAGGGGATTAGTTTTGACAAAACCGCTAAAAACTTGTCATTAAGGGTCCTTTGTACCACTTTAAACGAATTTTTTTTTAAAGTTTTGCTCCAATTTTGCGCGAAAACTGTTGAGTGTTGATGTTTTAAATTTTGCTGCAGTCTAGGAGACACGATCGGAATTAAACAAAGCAAAAAACCGTATTTTATCAAATTTTGAATTTCTCCAATTTACAAAAAATTTACGGTGGTTAGGGACAAACTTTCTTAGCTTTTAGCTTTATTAAACACTCATAAATTTATATACAAACTCGTTTTATCGATTTTTTTTGTTTTAACTAGAAAAATCGATTTTTTTTCTGATCCGGAAAAAAGGCCTATAGATATGCCAGTAAATTCGATAAAGAGGCTATTTTTTTTAAGCTAAAAACCTCGAAAAACGCCTTAAAAAGTTGAAAAAATTAAAGTAACACAGTTTTTCAAAACTAAGTTCCGTGAAAAAACGACTGGATGTTCCTTGGCAAGGGTTTCTGCTAAATGATCGGGAAAATGAAAAAATATTTTCTTACTTTTCTAAGAGTTGGGGCCCAGAAATGTAGGATATTAATTTTAAATTGAGGAAAAACTGTTTTAAAGGCTCAAAATCAGATAAAAAATGTACAATTTCATATAAAAAGTGACCACCGCAAGAAAGTTTGGTATAGCAGGGCATTGTGACATGTGACAAAACTTCCTGATCCCTTCCCAGAAAAACGTTTTACCGGTGTGGAAAAATGCTCCATTTTATGATCCCTCCCGTAAAATCACATGATGATGAAAAAGGGAGGGTCGGCCACCACGGGAGAACCGTAATAAATAGTATTAAGGTGGTAAACGGCCCAAGTAATTAAAGGAGGAGAGTACATTCGAGTTAACAACGCTCATTTCGGGTAATACTCGCCACCCCTAATAGTACCTTAGTTCCAATTTTGGTTTTGCACCCACCAAACCTCTCATCCTCTTCACATACTAAGGATCCCCCCAAGCCTAAAAGGATGTTTTTATAGATTCAGAACACGTCGTCCCCACCATTCCAAATGATTTCCTCACTACAGGCCGCAACCCTAAAACCCAACGACGCTTGAAACATGACTATTATGTACGAAATGTTTACTTCAACAAAAAAAAAAATCTATAAATAATGGGGGGGGGGGGATGAAGTATGGACCCACGCTAGTACCCACGGTTTTTTTTGGGAGGGAACCTAATATAAAAAAAGTTCTTTTCATTGACTCATATCAAAAATCAGGTTTCATTCCTAGGGAACAAAGTGAATATCCCGTTCCATTTCGCTAACGATAAAACAAAAAAAGGTGTTTTCTTAATTATTTTGTCCGCACTTTTTTAATCTCCTGGGCGTTTTCACGGCATTTTCCCAAATAAAATCTCTTTTTTCCGGCTTTTTTGACACTTTTCAAAGGTTTACGGCAAAGAAACACCTTTTTTAGGAATTTATGTTATTTTTTTTCAGTATTTGATACTATAAAAAAAGTAGTTTTCTTAGTTTTTTCGGCGCTTTTTTATCTCCTGGGCGTTTTTCACGGGATTTTCCCAAATAAACTTCCTTTTTTCAGGCTTTTTCGACATTTTTCACAGGTTTACGGCAAAGAAACACCTTTTTTAAGGGATTTTTGTTTTTTTTTTTTCGGTATTTGACACTTTAAAAAAGTCGTTTTCTCAGTTTTTTCGGCACTTTTTATCTCCTGGGCGTTTTTCACAATATTTTCCCAAATAAAATATCTTTTTTCCGGCTTTTTTGACATTTTTCAGAGGTTTACGGCCAAGAAACACCTTTTTTAAGGGATTTTTTTTTCGGTATTTGACACTTTAAAAAAAGTCGTTTTCTCAGTTTTTTCGGCACTTTTTATCTCCTGGGCGTTTTTCACGGGATTTTCCCAAATAAACTCTCTTTTTTTCAGGCTTTTTCGACATTTTCAAAGGTTTACGGCAAAGAAACACCTTTTTAAGGTAATAAACGTTTCCCAAGATTTTGCTTAACAAGAAACGAAATTTTGGAGTTTAATTTGAAGTTAGTTGATTTAATAATGTTCGATAGATTTTCGATTTGTCTCATAATTTTTCAACAGAAAAACTCGTTAATTTAAGAAAAGCAACTAAAATGGATTTTTCTTCCCCCTTAGTGACTAATTGAACGTAATGAATAATAGAACAACCCTTTGGTGTTTCCCTATAAATAAATAAAATGCCTTTCTTTGTACCCTGCCATCATTTTTCGATTCAAAAGTATCGCGCATTTTGAATAGTTTATATTTACAACGGTTATAAGTTGAATGGGTCTGAATAAGGGCATGGGAATCATAACAGGTGGACGCACATGCACGAATAACTAATGGTTCTTTGAATCTCCTTGCACCTAGAGCGTTGAAAATATTCACCCTAGGCAATATTTTAAGGTAAAATATAGCTTGAAAAAGTTATTTATATTCCCTCAATACATAAATTAAAAAAATATACAATTTTAATATTTTAAAATTTTCTTTTTTACCAGCGGAAAAAAAAGGTCGTGTATAATATTTTAAATGGAACCTCAAAGATTAATTACTTGCTTCAAGAGACTGCGGGGTCGGGAACAAAAGCGTCCCCTCGTGGCGGGAACGGTGACAAAAACAAGGTTGGGAGTCCATTAAAAAATACCCTATCTCACATAATCCCTTGGAAAGCCTGATAAGAGTTTTCCTTTTCACTTTTTTTTTTCCTTTTTAATATTTTGACTTAAAAAGAAATGGGAAAATATCATCCCGTGTGTATAATGTCGAAAACGAAAGGTTATTAACTAATGAGCCTACGTAGGTCAGTGGTCGATGTGTTTTACTCACAGAATCAAGGATGGAAATTATGAATTTATAGTCCAGCTGTGAAAGAGTTTAAAAAAATTGAAATATTTTACGACCGGTTTCGACCTAATACATAGGTCTCTTCAGTTAAACCATTTTCCGCTTATTGTACACTAAGTTTATCTCTGAACAAGTACTGGTTTCTACGAAAACTTCCTTAAAGAGAAGTAACAATATACACGTAGAAGGAAATATAACGGAGGGACGTACAACGTAGGTGGAAGTATATGGGAGGGGAAGTATAACGGAAAGAGAAGTATAAGGGAACGAAAGTATAATGGAGGGAATGTATAAGGGAGGGAAAATATAAAGGAGGGGAAGTATAACGGAGGGGGAAGTTTTTTTTGAAAAATTTTCGAATTTTTTTTTTTTTTTCTGAAAAATTTTGTAAGTTATTTTTTTCGAAAATTTTTTTTAAGTGTCAAGGTTGAAATAATGGGCTCTGTGGCCTAGGATGTGCCTCTCATAATGGGTAGAAGTATGAAATTTCTCCCTACTGTAAAAATAAATAATTAAAAAGTGGCAATTTTTTTACACCAAAAATTCGTAAAAATATATGGAGTCTTTGGTGAAAGTTTGGTGAAAATTAGACAACGCACAGTGGGGTGAAATCCCAAAAAAGTGATCAAAAGTCCATTTTTTGAACTATTTTATTATGACCTAAATGATTTTTTTTTGGCTCAATTAACCTCTCAGGCATCTTAGTCTCGAGTTATAGGGCTGAATTTTCACTTAAGAATGGTGGGCAGTCATCTGTAGGGCCAAAATCGTGAAAATCGTTGAAAAATTCACTATTTAAACAAAAATAGTGTATTGATAGACCTGAGGAACAATGGACTCAAGTTTATTTTTAATTAGTCCTAATATGATCTAGAAAGTAAAGGAAAAAATTGATGTGGGTATTGTTGACTGTCGAAAATAGAAATAAATAAAATCGCCTAATTTTTACATCAATATAAGCTTAAAACTGATCTACAAAAAAACCTCCTTTTTCCTCCCCAGTGAAACTTGCATGAAAAATGTTTTAATAGTTCAAAGAATATTCCCTGAAATTTTCAGCTGCGTCCGTCTGCGTCCTTGGCGTCCACATCAAAAATTACCCTTGAAAATAGGGCATTTAATCTACATTTTTCTAATCAAGCAAGAAAAGCATTTAGAGCTGACTGTAGGGATACCTACCTATTGCATACTAATAAATTTAATTTTATAAAATATCAATGAGACTGGCTTACAGTTATGTACGATAGTCCCTACCGAGAAACAAAGTCCAATAAATAAACACAAACTTAGCGATAAGAGATGAATGTTAAGGATTAGCATCATCGACGTGTTATAATTGTTCATAAAACCAACAGTTGGACTTGATCTTCTCTCCTCGTCACTTCGTCTTCTTTTGTGCTCTTCACTATGGATGTCATAAAAGTAAAAAACTGCGAATTGGCGAACATTTTGATAGAGAGCAAATCTCGTAATGTCGAATTATTAACGAATTATTTGTGCAGTACGCATATTATTCGAGACAGTGATTTTCCAGAACTTGTGGAAAAACTTGATAAAAGGTTTCTCACTAAATTTAACAAGAGGTGGAACGAATGTTCGAGGAACAAACTTCGCTTTTTCGAGAAGCATAGTTTTTGGTTGAATGAGTGCTTTTTTGAATGGTCATCGAATTCGAACGTCAATGACGATGTCTCGTCTTTATCTAGTTCGTCGAGTTCTTCGGTTATGGGTCGTCCGAAAAAGGAGTTTTCATCGTTGAGCGAATCTGCAAAAAGACGCCGAGCTCGATCGATTAGCGAAAAATTCTCTCTCGCAGAGCTACTATACGCCTTTGAACATAAATTGAGATCTTCAGGGAAAAAAAGCATTGCTAACACCGTGAATGTTTTGATGTCTGAGGATGCTGCAGAAAGCAACGAGGAACCTGCAGCGTTGTCAAAAGAGGAAGCTCTAGCTTTATATATTGATGTAGGCTTATCGAGAAGCCAATATGAAAAAATTCGATCAACATTAAAACCGAAAAGACTCTCAGTTTTCCCCTCTTACACACGACTTCAAGAAGCTAAACGAGATTGCTACCCTTCAATTTTGGTAACCGAAAATGGAGTTCGCATCGACTTGCAAAGCCTTGTGGATCATACAACTTCAAGATTAATCTCGTCACTTCCTCCAACAACAACAAACGCTCCTCTGCATTCAAAAATTTTGAAATTATCATGGAAATGGGGTTGTGATGGCTCATCAGGACATAGTAAATACAAACAGAATTTTACTGATGTAGAAAAATCAGACGAAAGTGTTTTTATGATTTCGACAGTACCACTGCAGCTTTCCTCTGTACCCTCCGAAAATAGTGATGTCGTCCAATGCTGGATAAATAATCGCCCTTCATCGACTAGACTCTGCCGACCCATAAGCTTTTCATTTGAAAAAGAAACATCTTCTAAAGTTATAGATGAAGTTAAAAAGGTGAAAACGGAAATCGAGACACTTCGGCCTACTCAAATTTTGATCAACGACACTGATTTCATTGTTCATCACGACTTTCATCTGACTATGATAGATGGAAAAGTTCGACAATACATCACTGATACACTTTCTTCGTCAACTTGTTGCATTTGTGGTGCAAAGCCCTCACAAATGAACTCCCTATCGGACTTGGTGGAAAGACCTTACGACGAATCTTCGTGTACATATGGCGTTTCTTCCCTTCATGCTTGGATAAGATTTTTCGAATGTGTGCTTCACATTGGATATCGCCTGTCATTTAAAAAATGGAGTGTTCGATCACCGGAAGAGAAAACGAAGAAAGAGGAAGCCAAGAAGTTCATCCAAACTGGATTGAAAGAAAAACTGGGGATATTAGTCGATATACCGAAACAAGGAGGTGGATCAACAAATGATGGTAATACAGCACGAAAATTTTTCCGGAACTGGAGTATTGCTGCCAATATTACTGGAGTAGATGAAAACCTTATCTATAGGTTGTACATTATTCTTCAAGTTCTTGCTTGTGGCCAGAAAGTTAACACGACCGATTTCGAAAAGTACTGTTTAAATACATATCAACTTTATATTTCATTGTATAGTTGGTATTACATGCCGGCTTCTATGCATACAATTCTTCTGCATTCTAAAGAAATAATCGAATCGATTCCAATGCCCATTGGATGGATGTCGGAAGAGGCTCAGGAAGCACGAAATAAAGAATTTAGACAATTTAGACTTCATAATACAAGAAAATGTTCGAGGATATCTACAAATGAAGACATCATTCACAATCTACTGATATCATCAGATCCAAAAATTTCTTCATTACGCCCTCAATGGGAATCGCGATCGTTCGAATTAGAAGAGGATGCGAAGAAACTGTTAATTATTCAAAATGAACTTGTTTGTGAAACTATGGAGATAGACTAAGAACCTAATAATTTTTTTTTTTTTTTTTTTTTTTTTTTTTTTTTTTTTTTTTTTTTTTTTTTTTTTTTTTTTTTTACTGAATAAATTTTATCTTTTCACCAGTTAAACTTGCAGTATTTTTCCCCTATTTTATTCAAGTACCTACTATGATGATTGTATTTTATTTCAGAAAAAACTTCTATTTTCTACGATTATAGGCTTATAAAAACTTCCTCAGTAGAAAATTTTGCCGTTGCGATCTTTTATACTCCTACTTAAGTATTGAACATTCATTTTGCGAAATTTCAAGTCTCTACATCGGTTTGAACCGAAGCTATAGACTTTTGATCACTTTTTGGGATTTCACCCACTGTGCAACGGTTCGGCCGCAGCGAATTTTTTAAAATTTCAAACAGCTTATCTCCGCCATTCCTTCGAAATTCAAAAATCGCCCTAGTTACATTCTTGTTCACCGGCTAAAGAAATTTGCGTGAAAATTTGGTTGGATTTCCCTCTGGATAAAGGGCGTAGATCAGTGGTCTAGGCTTTTGACTCGCGCAGCAGTGGAACTGAATATAAATTCTGGATTTCATCTTCGAAGACACCTAACTCCCGGATAACCAATTATTTGCCTTCAATAGAAAGAAATCAATCTTTTTTTTCAATTTATTAAATGAAATTCAGCATTTGTTTTTTAAAATGTTTCAAAGAATCAATTTAATGGATGAGTAGCCCGGGGAAAGTTTGTACGAAGGAGGAAAGGGGGGGTATTTGCTAATTATCTATAGGGAGTTGTGGTCTTAGCTGACATGGTTGCCCCAGAGCACGGTCAGCATAATCTAATAAATTTAGTACTGGATAGAGCCCCTCTCTATATTCGGAAACTAGGTCAGTTTCGTCGGGAATCAAGAGAGCTCGTTGAACGTCTAAATTAAGTAGAATACGACGAAAGCCTCTAGGCGGTCCTTTTAGGTTGTCCTTACGGTATTATTATTCTATCCTTCGCATAAGGATGAATATTACAAAGGGTAGTTATTGATTTTGAAAGCCTTTGGAAGTCGCTAGAAACTAATAGGTGAACTTCAATGTCTCCCTAAATCCCTCGATCCTGATAAAAAAAATCATTTATAGCAAACTTTATGGACCTTCACCTAAAATTGACAGTAAGCTCAATTTGGGCGCAGCGATAAAAAAAAAGATTTTTCTTTTAATCAACACAAAAAAGTAGGGCGGCCAATTTGCACCGAAAAACAGTTTTACCTATTTTATGTTTAAAAATCCCGTAGAAACATTAAACGGACGGCTGGGAGGTAAAAGAGGCTCCATTTGGGAAGATTGGCGTTATATCAGCTTTATAGTGGATTAGAGACTCATCCAACGACGCCTCCTCAAAACCAATTTTTTTTTTCTCTCTCTGCGGATAAAGTCGAGGCAGGTACTAAACCAATTAGGTAACCTTTAAAACCCCCTCCTCTCCCGCCCTACTTCCCTATAATCTCGTTCCGGAAACACTATAAAAATGGATGAAAAATACCCTCCTCTCGAGATTATTAATTAAAACTTGAACGTCATCCACTTTTACCTACCGGATTAGTTAGAGAATTATTAAAAATAAAATAATAATGAAAAAGAAAAAACCTTTTCTTAAAATTTCAGATCGAATTTTCTTCTTTGTACTTCTTTCACCTTATTTCCATTACCTGAAAAATAAAAAAAATAAATTTTTAATACCATATTTTTATAATCCAGATTTCTCTCTTTTAGCCATCTTAAATTAAAACAATTCCAAGATTTCGGCATAAAGAGAAAGGATTTAAAAAAAGAAAATTTAGGCGAAATCAGTAAGAGCTGTGTGGGAAAAATTTGCCTATTGGAAAGGCGATAATCCTCCGCCTTTAAAAAAAAATTTAGTGAGCTCTCAAACCCCATAAAAATTTAGGCGAAATCAGTAAGAGCTGTGTGGGAAAAATTTGCCTATTGGAAAGGCGATAATCCTCCGCCTCAAAAAGTTAAAAAAAATTTAGTGAGCTCTCAAACCCATATTTCAAGGTAGTTTTCTTGGATATTTCTAGGAAGTGGGTGGTGGTTTTCTAGGAAAGGCGATTACTCTCCGCCCCAAAAAGTTAAAACAATATTTTTGCTCTCAAACCACATATTTCAAGGTGGTTTTCTTGGAAATTTTCTAGGAAGTGCGTTGGGGTTTTCTAGGAAAGGCGATAACTCTCCACCTCAATAAGTTAAAAAAAATTTTTTGAGCTCTCAAATCCCATATTTCAAGGTGGTTTTCTTGGAAATTTTTGGAAGTGCGTGGTGGTTTTCTGAAAAGCAATAACTCTCCGCCCCAAACAGTTAAAAAAGTTTTTTTGAGCTCTCAAACCCCATTTAAAGGTGGTTTTCTTGGAAATTTTCTGGGAAGTGCGTGGTGGTTTTCTTGAAAAGGCGATAACTCTCCGCCTCAAAAAGTTAAAAAAATTTTTTGAGCTCTCAAACCCCATATTTCAAGGTGGTTTTCTTGGAAATTTTCTAGGAAGTGCGTGGTGGTTTTGTAGGAAAAGCGATAACTCTCCGCCCCAAAAGTTAAAAAAATTTTTTGAGCTCTCAAACCCCATATTTAAAGGTGGTTTTCTTGGAAATTTTCAAGGAAGTGCGTGATGGTTTTCTAGGAACGTCGATAACTCTCCGCCCCAAAAAGTTAAAAAATTTTTTTGAGCTTTCAAACCCATATTTCAAGGTGGTTTTCTTGGAAATTTTCTAGGAAGTGCGTAGTGGTTTTGTAGGAAAAGCGATAACTCTCCGCCCCAAAAGTTAAAAAAATTTTTGTGCTCTCAAACCCATATTTCAAGGTGGTTTTCTTGGAAATTTTCTAGGAAGTGCGGTGGTTTTCTAGGAAAGGCGATACTCTCCGCCCCAAAAAGTTAAAAAAAATTTTTGAGCTCTCAAATCCCATATTTCAAGGTGGTTTTCTTGGAAATTTTTTGGAAGTGCGTGGTGGTTTTCTAGAAAAAGCAATAACTCTCCGCCCCAAACAGTTAAAAAAGTTTTTTTGAGCTCTCAAACCCCATATTTAAGGTGGTTTTCTTGGAAATTTCTGGGAAGTGCGTGGTGGTTTTCTTGAAAAGGCGATAACTCTCCGCCTAAAAAGTTAAAAAATTTTTTGAGCTCTCAAACCCCATATTTCAAGGTGGTTTTCTTGGAAATTTTCTAGGAAGTGCGTGGTGGTTTTGTAGGAAAAGCGATAACTCTCCGCCCCAAAAGTTAAAAAAATTTTTTGAGCTCTCAAACCCCATATTTAAAGGTGGTTTTCTTGGAAATTTTCTAGGAAGTGCGTGGTTTTCTAGGAACGTCGATACTCTCCGCCCCAAAAAGTTAAAAAATTTTTTGAGCTTTCAAACCCCATATTTCAAGGTGGTTTTCTTGGAAATTTTCTAGGAAGTGCGTGGTGGTTTTCTAGGAAAGGCGATAACTCTCCGCCCCAAAAAGTTAAAAAATTTTTTTGAGTTCTCAAACCCCATATTTCAAGGTGGTTTTCTGGAAATTTTCTAGGAAGTGCGCGGTGGTTTTCTAGGAAAGGCGATAACTCTCCGCCCCAAAAAGTTAAAAAAAAAATTTTGAGCTCTCAAACCCCATATTTCAAGGTGGTTTTCTTGGAAATTTTCTAGGAAGTGCGTGGTGGTTTTCTAGGAAAGGCGATAACTCTCCCCCAAAGAGATAAAAAATTTTTTTTTGAGCTCTCAAACCCCATATTTAAAGGTGGTTTTCTTGGAAATTTTCTGGAAGTGCGTGGTGGTTTTCTTGAAAAGGCAATAACTCTCCGCCTCAAAAAGTTAAAAAAATTTTTTGAGCTCTCAAACCCCATATTCAAGGTGGTTTTCTTGGAAATTTTCTAGGAAGTGCGTGGTGGTTTTGTAGGAAAAGCGATAACTCTCCGCCCCAAAAGTTAAAAAAATTTTTTGAGCTCTCAAACCCCATATTTTAAGGTGGTTTTCTTGGAAATTGTCCATTTTTACAGGATTTTTGCATCCCAATTTTTCGAAACCCACGTTTTGGCTACAAAAAAAAAAGTTTTGAGCTCTCAAACCTGTGGGAAGGGGGATGTACCGGGCCTGCCTTTGCTGCTAATCCTCCCAGAAAAATGTAATTACCCCATTTGTGATGTCATGATTATGATCGATGACCTTGGTAAATGCTAAACAAAAAATTCATAGTTTTCAATATATTGACTTCAAGGATATTTTAATATAAGGTAATAAAACGCTGCAATATGTTATGCAAATTCGACATAAGGGTTTGTTCGAAGGTTGAGTGGGGGGAGGATTGGCCCCCTGTTGAATAGAAAGGGAACTTAAAGAGAAGGGAGGCCTTGAGCCGAACGAGAGAGAGGGACGAAATCTTGGAGAGGGAAACTCCTCGCTACTTCTCGACATTTCACAATGACTTGTGTCAGGGTCCTTTTATGCGATGTGACGTCGAGATAATGGCGATGGTGGCTGGGGGGGGGGGGGGATTTCCCACTCGGAGAATCCTCCCCTGAGAAACGAACGTTTCGGGTCCCTACGAATGGAAAGGGACTACGGAGGCGACAAAGTCTTGGGAACATCAACGGTGAATTAATTAGGGCTTCCCTCGGGCTAATCCGTCTGAATTACTGCAACCTTTCCCTCCTCCCCTCGCCATTCAAGTTTCTCCTCTGCTAAGTAACTAGTTTGGATATTCGAAAAGGCAAATGAAACAAATAACTAATTAATACTAATTGGCAATCACCCTAATAAATTAATTTTATAAACAAAGTTTATCTAGTTTTCCTCTATGTAGAATCGACAAGCGCACAAAGGAGGGACGACCTTGAGAAATGAATCAGAACGAATGTGCTGCGATCTATCAAGTAATTATGAAAACAACGTTGTTGTTGTCTAATCCCCCTTAAGGAGTTCTGACGATTTTCCGATCAGCTTTATGTAATGGATTTTACTGGAATAATTAATAGGGTGAAGGATGATCAATCTTAGTTGTTTTAATGAGTCATGCGTTTAATTAGACAAAACCTTCTATTATTATACAAAGAGGTTATAGGTAGAACTTGTGGAAAAGGAGGTGTTCAGAAGAGTTAGAAAGGGGGTGTTTGATTAATGATTCGCGCCAGTTTGTATAATAGGGTTAGGTGGGACGCTTCCAGACCCGCCGCCTCCCCGACCCCATTGACAACTTACAAATGGTCAGGGCCCGGGCAAATTGTTGACAGTCCCTGTATAAATCAGGTTTCCGGTCCTTCTAACCCTTTTAAATTCTGTGTGTAAAACCTTGGGAGGATTTCACTCGGGTTCATTTGCTTTATGTTGGGGATTTTGAGTAGCGGGAGTCGTGAGTTTTGCGGTCGTTTTAGTTTTTGCTCCCACCTTCCCAAAATAGATGAGCTAAACATCAAAGGGTTTCGGCGTATAAAACTGACTGAATTAGCTTTCTTTTATTCTCAAGAGTGTAAAATTTAACAACTCCTCCACCTATGAATTACTTACTCATCATTTCTGACAAAGAGGGGTAGATTTCGCTGAGTTAGGACAAACGGGTTTTTTCGAGTTGAAATTTTTCATAACAAAAATATTTATTGATCCTCAGGGAGAAGGAGTTTCCGTCACTTTTATGATCTTCGTGAAGTCGAATGGCCAGGTAAGGTATATCGTACCTCCGCTCTACGAGATTTCCCGGGTAGGGGGTAGCACATTTCAATCTTTAGTGTCGTCTCCAGCAAAGGGTCAGATTTTGAGGAGAAGACGCGGACATTGCCTATTAGAAATAGCACCGAGAAAAGAGCCCAGAGAAATACTCCTGAGAATCTGCAAAAAGGATGTTTGATCTGTCTGAAGAGGTAGGTGATGCACAAAAATATGGTATAAAGGGAGTTTTTCGGCCGAAAGAGCTAGAAAATCAGTTTAAACGCGGAGAAAATACAAGTTTTGACGCTTAAAACGAGGAGAACCACAAAAGTACTGGTTTGAAGAGCTTACAAAAACTTCTAAAGAGAATAACAATATAGGGGAAAGTATATGGGAAGAGGAAGTAGGGAGTATAACAGAGGGGGAAGATAACGGAGGGGGGGGTATAAGGAAGAAAGTATAACGAGGAGGGAAGTATAAAGGAGGGGGAAGTATAAGGGAGAGGAAGAATAAAAAAGGGGGAAGTTTTTTTTTTTTTTCGAAAAATTTGGGTTTTCCTTTTTTTTTGAAAATTTTTTTTTTTGAAAAATTTTCTAAGTTTTTTTTTTTTTTTTTTTTTTTTTTTTTTTTTTTTTTTTTTTTTTTTAAGTGTCAAGGTAGAAATAATGGGCACTTTGGCTTAGGGATGTGCCTCTCGTAATGGGTAGAAGTACGAAATTTCTCCCTACTAAAAAAAATAATAATTAAAAAGTGGCAATTTTTTTACACCAAAAATTCTTAAAAAATATAAGGAGTAATTGGTGAAAATTGGAAAATCGGAAACGGTTCGGCCGCAGCGAATTTTTAAATTTCAAACAGGCATATATCCGCCATTTTAATTCAAAAATCGCCCTCGTTACATTCTTTTCACGGCTAAAGAAATTTGTGAAAATGGTGAAAATCGGATGTACTGGCGTAAAGTGTTCCGGAGAAAAAATGCTACGGCCGGCCGGGACCCCGAAAGTTGAGATCGGTGTAGACCCATATTCGAATTTTCCTAAGACCCTTCCCAAAAACCCGACGTGGAGGGTATCACAATACTCTTTAAGGAAAAACATGATTATGAAAAGGGGTTTTGAAGGTCGAATTTTTTCCTTAATTTCTAGAGAAATTTCCTTTCCCACTGTAATTTTTATTTTTAAACTAAAGTACCCTTTATTTATAAAAAGTAATTTAATAAAAGTGCTTGGTCGATTTTTTATGAAAAAAGTGACTTTATTAGCTGTAATAACAGTTTCGTCTGGTGGAGAAGTCGGAGAACGATTTTAAAAGGAAGAAGGGGAGGTATTTTATTTTCACTTGGCTCTTAGAAGCTATGTAGGTGACAAGTACATACGAGCGGGATTTAAAACGTCGCCGGAAATAACAGGTGTCTGAGAGCTCTTTAACCTATCGCGACAAAAATACGTACGAAATATTAAAATATTTTGACGTTTTATATGGAGAAAGCCCTGAGGGGCAATAAATGGAAGGATTCTGTCTGGTTGAAAATGCATTATCGGCGTTCATAATTAAATAAGACGTGTCGGGAGAGTTGGACAAAACAAAAGTGGATGGTGGTGGTGAAGTTGGGAGTTGGAAACAAAGCCTCTCGACGACTCTCCTCGTCCATCCACTCAATTCGAAACCAAACCACTTTTAAGCAATCGCTAGGGTTCGAGTGGTCGTCCCTTTTCCCTCCTCGCGCTTAATCTAAATAATCAGATGTTGTAAAGGATTATGAGGTGTGGGGGCGTGTTATCCGCTTAAAAGGAACAACTTGGGAGTGCGGTGGCTTCTTTGGATTAAACTCCCTATCTTCCTTCCCTTCCAGACATAATCCCCACCTCGACACACTTAAATTTTCAAAACGCTTTCACTCTAAATTCCATAAATTAATCCTTCAGAGAATACCAAACAGAGCGTGAATCGTTGAAATTTCAAAGGAGCTCTCGGACGGACCCCTGTGATCTTGTCGATCTCAATTGTTTTCCACCGATGGGATTAAGGGGAAGTGCCGCCGTTATACGCTCGAGTGCAACTGGATATATTTAGGACCCCGTACTCCCGGATTATCCTATATCCTGCGACTGATCGGTTTAGCCCTTGGGATAGTGAATCTCCCAGGCACTATTCATTACTGACACTCTCACCATGTGTTATCCATCAACTCTCCCTATCGCCAAATATCCATCGCATACACCCATTTTCCACCTGGAAAACATAAACCAAAGCCCAAAATTTTAAATATTGTCTTCAAAAAACCCATCAGCTTTTGTGCTTCAGTTTCTATCAAAAGCAAGAGCAGCGAGGGGGAAAAAAGAAGTAGTGAGCAAAAAGAAGAAGTAGTAAAAGACGAATTGAAAGTCCAAGCAATCAAAGATTCTTGAGGCATTATTCAAAATACCGTTTACTTTGCTAATTCCTAGTCAGAATACCCTTTTAGAGTAATTTGGAATTAAATGATGGTTGTGGCTCAAACGTTTACTTAAGCGGTCTGAGTTTTTAGTAATTTTGTTTTATGTTTTGCCCATTAAAAAAACAAAAGAAACAAAAAACATCTGCGGGTTTTCTTAGAAGTTTCTTGCTTTTTAACTCTTTTAATACCAAAAGACATTACACAATAGGGCGTAGCCATTTGCGAATGCAAATTTAAGAAATAAAAGCCTTTTTTTCCCTTCCCTTTTTTTTATTTTATGAACGTGTACGGAACAGGCTTTCGAGCGGGCAAATATTAACATTATTTGCAGAGGGAGAAAGTATTCCCTAGAGTGGAAAACCAAAATTGGGTGAAAGAAAGTATCTTGTTCGAAAGACATATGAATGCTCTTTCAGCTCAACTTTTCCACCTTGATCCTAATTTTTTGGGTTATTTCCATGCTCTTCTGGCCAAGAATCTGTTACTGGATTTTTTGGGAGGCTTCCTCATTTTGCACCACGAAACATGAATTCCCTCTAATTTTTTTGTGGTGATAACTTCAATTGCACCATATTTCTGGTGTTCTCCTTCCTCTTGCTCAAAACAAATCAAACGCCTTTTTTTGCTGGATTTTGCCCATTTTTCGACTTTTTCGCCTTTAAAAATTCTTTGGGTTAGGATTTTGTGTTTTCTCTCTCGATGCTAACCTGATTTTTATTTGTTTTAGGTATCAGAGGGAGCAAAAAGAATTACCTGCATAAATCTCATGGCTGTGAAAAATAATTTTAAGTAGTATTGTATAAAATTATTTTCATGACTGTGAATAATTTCGTTGATTTTAAAATATTTATTTTGTTATTATAAAAAAATTATATTTTTATAGTTGAATAATTTTTTTTACATAAATCATGTGAAAATTCTTCAAGGAAGAAAAATGTTGCCTATTTTATCGAAATTGTACGTTAAGATCATAAAGTTTGTCGATCCATGGGTTCCCAACAGGTTTCAGCCAGTTTGGAACCACCCTGCAGGTAAGCATGAAGTGGCAAAAAAATTTTTCTGGTGTTTTAGGTCCAAAAACGTCTTCATTTTGGGCACCGGTTGCTAAATCTGTAAGTCAGAAGCTTTCCAAGCAGCCTTAAGTCGACATTTTAGGACCTTTTTAGACAATCGTGCTTGCCGGACTGGGCGACTTGATGAGACCAGCGGATAAAATAAGTATGGGACAGTCAGCGTCTCTAGGACTCACCGCTTTAATCTGGGCTCGTTGGTCACTCGTCATAATCCCCAAAAATATCTTCATGTGTGGCGTCAACTTATCGATTTTCTTCCTTCAGGGATACCAATTCACTCGCGCATACATGTAAGTAACAAAAAAAGAAATTAAAATTCTCATTTCTTCATTTCAGACATAAACTAAAGAATTAACACCATACATCATAATTTATTTATTATATACTATTACATAATACACATAACAGAACAATAGAGTACAAATATTTTCAACCGTCTTTTCACCAAATCCTATATTAGTGCCTATACACATATGTGTTTCTAAGGACTAGTTTGATAAAATACTAGTATCCTGCTATTCTAATTTTCTAAGTGCCAAATTTGGTGAAGATAAACCATAACCATTAAACAATAAAGTATCTAAGCATTATAACATGATATGAGTAATTTAATATTGCTTTATTTCCACAAAATATTTTTTTTGCAAAAAGCACTACTGACCTATTAAAACACATTACATATCACGATTTTTTTAAATGATACATATGTTGGGTAATTGATTATTTTTTAGTTTTGGGAAAAGAGAGAACACGCCATGAGGCGCTTCTTTAAGCTGCGGCGGATGTTCAAAATTCTCTTCTCTCAAAACTAAAATAATCCATTTCCCAGCAAATAGAAATACAACAAATATAACAATAGATTTTTGTGAAAATACAAGGTGAATGAATTTTCTACTGAAACCAATTCATTATTGTCTTATTTTTTTCCCAAATTAAAAAAAAATCCCCCTTTAACACTACTTATTCTAATTCCATAAATTTTTTTATAATTTCTCTATAATGGAGTAAAGCAATATTGTTTATAAGATTTAAGTTCAACTGTGCACAGATATTTCTAAACATGATTATATAGAGGGGGATAATTACAAATATTTAAAATACAAGGCGCAAGGTCATTATGCGCAACCAGTAACCAAATTTGGTGTTTAAAAAAAATGCACTTGAAAGAATATGTACACCTAAAGCCCAGGCGTTAAGCGCAAGCGAAAAAAAAAAAAAAGTGCATTTCTTACTAATATAAAAAATAAATCAGGGCGATATGCTGAAGTTCCAGTACAGAGCTTCAAATGTGTAAAGTTGTGGAGAAGAAAAAAATTGGAAAGACGCATTCACCCTGTGACTAGCTTACATGGGTAACATTATACACACATTTATATAATATGAGGTAAACGATTAGTTATATATTTTTTATAGAGGAAGCTATTTTTTTATACATCCGGTTAGGCCATAGAAGACAGGGAAAAGGTTTATTTAAGATCGTGCAATTCATCGTCGAGTAAATCCGCTTCTTTGTCGTCGCCGACCATCTCGTAGTCCTGGAGCTCCGCTTCTAATTCTCGTTCCCAATCTTCTTCTGAAGAAAATATCCAAGGTGTAAGGATAAAAGGTTATTCGAGGGTTCAAAAATAAAAAAGACGATAAATAAAATAAAAAAAGGAATTAGGACGCATGCGATTTACCTGCAATTAATTTTTTAATTAATTTAAAGAATAAATTAAACATGCTTATGTGCGTTAGTTTAGGTTAGGATGGGATGGGTTAAGGGTGTCTCGTGGCTCCGTAGCGACTCTCCTTTAAGCTGCACACACAAGATAAAAAAACAATTCCAGAGTCAAAATGTCCTTTAGTAAAGAAGAAAAAAAAGGAAGCATGCATTCTAATCAATACCTTTTAGTTAGGTTAAAGGAGTGCTTACGGTTGCTAATTATCCATTATGAGACCAAAAGTAAAGATCTCTACCCATTCCTATCTTACCTTAATTACTATCCAAGTCAATTAAACCCATTTGGTCCAAAGGAAATGCATGCAGATGCAACTGTCAAGCTATATACCGATGGTGAAGTAGATAATGGTCATGTCATCAAAATGGCTACTTAACAGCAGAGCCAAAAAATGACTCATGCTAAGAGTTACTAGCTCTGAGAATATTACACGTGCCACCTTCTTCGCCTATACTGTTGAGCCATAGCCAATCATCATGAGATGCTAAGGTCTGTAGAGCTTAAGAACTCAAAAAAACAAAACAAAATTTAATGTATTGAAAATAGCAAAAAGGGAGAGAAAATAAAACGGATATTCCACCATCAGGTGGACTATTTCCTTAGGCCAAAAGTGGAGACACGACCATCCTCTACATTGCCGTCGATAGTGCACATTCTACAGCTTTTTAAAATTAGGTGTCATGAAAATAGGCTGTTCTACAGGATGGTCCAGTTAAGCCTAGGCCAAGGGTCCCAAAACCTTAACCCTTTCGAGAACGCTGGCGACTATAGTTGCCATTCGCGCTTTTCGTTGGACGCAGGGACTTTAGTTGCCAGCGGCGCCAGCGGGAAGCCTCTCTAAAAATTTAATACCTTCGCTTCCCGTGGCGCTAGCGACATGCAAAAACTGGCAATCTGTTGGGGAAGAAATGAACTAGTGATGATCGCATCACTCGTCACTTTCTGTGCTTTGCTGGGCGCTGAGCGGTCGGGGAGAAGTGAGGGGCAAAGAGGGGAAAAGTGCTGCGCCAGTAGCACAGAGAATCCAACTCAGACGCAGTTTCGCAAGGGTTAAGGGTCTGCCCAGCTATACCAGGGTATCGCAGAAAAGCTTGATAAAAAAAAATCGCTGGAAACAGAGAAATGGATTCCAGCCACATGATTTTTGGTAGTTTTTCTCGGTTTTTTGCGGGGAAACTTAACAAAAATTTAAAGTAAAATAGGTCTGCTTGCTAAGAAGTTATGGAATCTCTGGAACAGTCAAAACTGGACCATCAACAGACTTAAGAAATGTCTTGCACTCTTTAAGCCACTGCATGCATAGTTATCACTTATCAGAATTTAAGTTTTATTCGTTTTACCTGTGAAGTTTGAGTCGATTCCGAGTTTCTTCATGCCTTCGTTGACCTCGGCCAGATCGGCAGGCGTACTTGCGGTGAACGTATCCGAAACGAACTCCTGCGGGCTGTCATCTTTCAAACTCGGGCGATTCGCTACGTCTTTCAGGTCGCCGCCTCCGCTTCCCCACCCTTCCACACAACCACATCAATCCTCTCTCACTCGCACACCTTCACCCCTTTTGTTTTTTTTATTCAACCCATCATTTTGGAGGAAAATTTAAATTTAAAAAATAAAAACCTAAAATATTTTCATGCTTAAGCTTACCTGTAAATAAGCCAAAGTTAGAATTCAGAACATAATGTGCATGTGCTTAATACAACAAACATGCTTGCAAAAATCTAAACTACTTTTGTCTTTTAAAAATAAAATCTTTAATAAGGAGGGATTTCAGATTTTTTCTTTATGATTTTATAAATTTATAAAACTGAAACCTTCCTTTTGGATAAAGGACCAAAATTTTGGGTTTAATTTAAACAGCGAAAAAAACAAATATACTACAATAAAAAAAGAAGATTTTTACCTGGGGGTTGTTGTGCGTCAGTACTGTCAGTCCGATCGATAGACCTGTCTTCTCTTGAACCATAGAAGAGACTTCATTAGCTTGACAGATAAGGTTCACTCTGTATAAATAATTACGCCAAAAGTTCTCTTCGCTTATCCTAAAAATAAAAAATGAAAAAATAAAAAATAAAAAATGAAGAAACTTACACTTTTGGGACAAGTTCAAATCTCATTTTTCAAGGTTGGGATCTTCGGCGAGAATAGCTTGGCAGACTGGATGCTGCGATTCGTAGTCAAAAGTGAAATCAACCCCTTCGGGTGGTGCTCGGACAAAGTTTCTTCTATCCTAAAATAAATGATTAGATACTGAAAAAACTAAAATTTAAACTTACGGTCGATAAAGAAAGACATTCTTCCTTCAATGCTTCTTGATTCGGGCAGCCAACCCAAGGAGGAACCGGAGCTCCATTTCCTTGCCCTTGCTTCTCCTTTATAAATGCCTCTTGTTCTTATTGAATTCTCCCAAGATACTCTGGAAAAAAAATGTGTTAGGTTCTCTCTAAAGAAATTTTTTACATTAAATAGAAATTCTGTAAACTGTTTACAATACAATAAGTTAACCAAATTCGTTTACCAAATAACCAAATAAATTTTTTAGAATAACCGAATTACAAGTCGTAGTGGTGGGCTTGAAGCCAGAGTGTTTTTTAGTTAGGTAGCTAGTAATTTATTTATTTTTTGGTTTGCTAACCCACCAAAAAATGGCCCCGTAATTTGGGGCTATAACCGGATAATGAAGAAACAAGCAATTTTTTTCTACTTCCAGTTAAACGTTCTATTCACAAACTTATACTTCAAAAAAAGTCTTTTCGTAAGTTTAAAACTCGTGAGAAGAATACTGAAGTAAACAAAGTAAAGTTCTTTTGAAAATAGAATTGCGTAATTTCCGTAGGAGACGTTGATTCAATAAAACGCAAAACTGAAACCCCCTTTTAAAATAGACGTAAGGAAAAAGGATTATTCCCGACTAAAAACGACCCCTTCTTTTTATTAAGGGCTTATAACAAAACACAATATTGCGACAAAAGCTTTTTTGTCTGCGCCCTTCTTATTAGAGAAGTTTTTCTTTTGTTTGGGAAACGTCTTGATTCGTTTAAAGATGAGGAAAACTCAGGTTTTTGCGAACTTCCACGTGATTTCACGTGAAAAAAAAAAGCTTTTACAATTTTTTTTCTCGCAAACTCTGAGGTAAAAATTATCTTTTTTATTATTTATGACTCCCTAGACGTATTATGGTCCCCTTAGAGGGAAAAACTCTCTAAACAACGCAAAAGTTAAATAATTCATTACGAGTTATAATTTGATTTTAAAGGGTGTTTTATACGATATCATAACTTGAATACAAAATGTCATTTTAATCTAAAACGTAAATTAAAAGGCTTTTTAAACGAGAAGAATGGACCTTTTTAAAAAATTAATTGACTTTTCGATTTGTTTCTTTTCAAACCACATTTTTCCTGCTTAGAATGCCTAAAAACCCGCTTCTAACATAGAATAGTTTTTTATGGTTTATCGACCATAAAATTCAATTGTTGTTAAAATGGTCATTGGCTGTAAAAAACACAATACAATAGTGTTAGGGAACATTTTATGGCCGGTTTTCACCATTATTAAATAAGAGGATCGCAAAGTTTTCGGAAATGAGGCCAAAAGGTAAATAGAATGTTAAAACACTTAACTTCCCCCATCCCACCGGGAAACTAAGTTTCAACATTGCTCAATTAGCAAAACAATTAAAATACTAAGCAAATTAATTAACGATTTTTAAAGTCAATGGCGATTTTTTAGTTTTTATTGTGGATTTAGTAGTAGAAAATTGATTAAACAGATTTTTAAAAATCAAGAATGCACTGCCCATTATTCAGAAAAAGCTTCCACATCTGCTAAGACGGTCTCATAGAAAAAGACTTTTACATTTTAATTCTTATTGCGTGTATTCCGCAAGGGGGGTAAACTATCAAGTAATTAACCAATAATGGAGGAAGAAATGACTGATAACGGGTATCTCACGACGCGTTTCGGCTTAAAAAGCCTCGTCAGGTGAGCTTTTCCCTCTATCACAATCATTTCTATCTTTTCACTGTGCCCTTATCTCCGAGAAATTTAGTAGATACAGCGGGAAGCCGGAAACAACCATTCTCCCTAAAGCTCACCGCCGCCACCGTTATCCAAAGATAGAGCCACTCACCACCTCATTATTGGTTTTTAAATATGCGCTTATTTTATGAACTTTAGGGGCTGGATGTTTGCGGCTTCCCGCTGTATCCACTAAATCTCTCGGAGATAGGGGCACAGTGAAAAGATAGAAATGCTTGTGATAGAGGGGATAGCTAACCTGACGAGGCTTTTTAAGCCGAAACGCGTCGAGATACCCGTTATCAGTCATTTTTTCCGTTATTGGTTAATTATTGATA
>JACGAQ010003404.1:0-29427 GCA_014119065.1 Orius insidiosus | reverse complement strand
CGGGGTCTGGAAGACCCTCCCCAAAAACCCGACGTGGAGGGTGTCACAATAACTTCTTTAAGGAAGTTAAAATCGACTAAAAGTACTTCCGTGAAGTACCAAAAGTTTCCTGACAATTATAATGGTGGACTCTAAAACAAGAAACGGGCGACAAGAACGCATTGCAGCACTGAGTTTGACACTTAGAAAATATCGAGCTTCACCCTCCCCTCACCTTTAATAGAAAGATTGGAAATGGCGGTGACCATTCATCGCTCCCACGATACATTGCCGGTATAAAATACACTCGGCTAAACCTTTATTGACTTATGACCTTTTGTTATTATTGCTCCAATAAACGTTTTTCTACTCCACTCCCTTTGCTTTTCTCCCCGCTTTCGTTCTAAATAATTTTCCTACACCTACAAAGCGAATTGTCAATAATTTTTTAAGTCCTTCAATTGCGTGATGGTATTTAGATTTGTATAAAACCGCAATGAGGGTCGGATAATTAGTCCGTTAAGGGATCAAAGTGACTTTGGCGTTGTTTTATTGTTGGACTTGTGACTCCCCATCGGACATACAAAAGGACGGCGCGCGGTGCTTAACAAATTGGTGCTCGTACCGTCGAACGTGGCCTCACTCCAATTACAATAATTATAATGGGAACGTTAGCGAAGAATGCCGTCATGAAGAACCCTCGAGTTCGGGGTTATTTCGTTTAGAATCGTTTTCTATTGAAAACTTGTTTAACTCCATTCGCCCATTTGGCCCTCATTCTTCAAGACATAATGTCAGCAGTTTGATACATTGTTTTATCGATGAATAGATTATAAATCGAAGGGAAAACTGTCGATCGTGGTATCTTCGAAGCGAATATTACGGTTCAGATGAGAATATCCCCCGTTTGAGCTCGAACTATAGATCAAAACCCTTTTGTCGGCCATTAGCTAAGCGCGACTTCAAAATAACAAACGTCGACCGACAATGTAGAGGAACAAATGATGCAACAATAGGACGAGGAGTCGGAGCGGGCGGGGTGACAAACAATGAACAAAGCATGACTTAAACTAGTGTCGAAATGATTAATAACCGTAGGGTTAGGTGACACTTTGAGTGTTTATAGTGTTTAGGAACATCGTAATAACAATGTGTCCCCCTGAGATCCCGTACAGCTTTTAAATAATCATCAATGGGCAATATGAACTATTCATTGGGAACCCCTTTATGTGTTGCGTCATAGAAGCAGTGTATTATTTGGGGAAGGGGTCGCAGTTACATTCAAATCGCTTATCCACCCTTTCTACCCTTCTCATCCGCTAATTTTTTTCCACATTTATCTTAATTTTTCCCCTTCAATTTATAAAAACTTTATCGTATTCGAATGATACTGTCGAAAATTATCGTTACGCTATTAACAATGGATGGAGAAAAGAGGGGAGAGGATTATTTGTCATTAAATACCCTTGTATTGTAGGTAAGGTATTAGCCCGAAGAGTGCGTGTTCAGAGGGTTACGGGGTAACTAAAAAAATTCCGTGTGATCAGCTGTTGTCAAGAAGTTAGCGAGGCGTGATCTCAGCTGCACGGTGCGTCTAACAAAAGGGCTTTGATGGAAGGCGCCCCGGGGCACCGTTTGTCGACTTGCGGTTTCAACGACAATTCGCGAAACACGTCCGCAAATTAGAGCTGATGAGAGCTACGTTATTCCAGGAATGTGAGTTCACGTCCTTTTAACGATGTCGAAACGTCCGATTCACAAATGCAGTTTTGATTGATTTGGATAATTTCGATCAACGCCAAAACCAATGGTCGGCATCCATCTCTATTCTCTCCCTAGCTCCAACTTACAACGCACGCCAAATAAACCGTAACTCGATCAAATCATAATCAATCATCGAACCTCCAACAATTCCTGCATACTGAATTTCGCTCTTTTTGAAAAACCATTTTGCGAAATGGGATTGAACTCAGATGGGGTTGAAGAGAAGAGCAGACGCCACTCATGAGGATTTTATGGTATTAGGGGCCGAACCGATATTGAAACACTTGAAACGCTCGACATAGAAAGGACGGGAAGAAAATGAGATTTACCCCCAATCTTATCTCGAGTGCTCTCGACTTTCTCAGTGTAACGAGTTTAAACAGAAGGCAACATTGTCGATTTGAAAAATAATTCGTCAACGCCTTTTTAATGGGTTCTTCATTGCTTCTGCGTACTCTCTACAAAAATTGAACGAAATTTTTTTTAAATCATAGATTCTTTTTTAAAAAAAATTGTCTTTGAATATAATCTGAATGTTGCATTTTGTATCAAAATTTTCAAAAGAATATTATAGGAATAAAAAAAAGAATGAAAGAGAGAGGATAAAAAAAGAAAGAAAGAACCGGGATAGGGGTCGGAATGAGGGAGTAAACATCTGGGAAATGAAAAGGCGTTCCAATTAAACGTCCCTATCGTGGGCTACCCGCAACCCTCAACAACAACAGGGAGTATGCAAAAAATACATTTTTAATAAAGAAAGGAACGGTAAGATATTTGGTCCTCGTCTGAAAAGGGTTAGCGGAGCGGGAAGACCTACACAAACAAGGCGGCTCGCCCACCCGTAATACCACGGATATTGCAAAAAATGATTCCGACCCCTCTTTCTCTCCACTATCTACCTTCTTCTCCCTCATCCCTTTCGAACCGTCATATCTCCTACACTTCCCATCACTCAGGAAATCTATTCCGCCAACAAAGGACTAATTCCACTTTCACGGTTTTTTTTTTCTTTTCTTCTTTTTTTCGGAAGGTACCTCAACATTAATGAAAAAAAAAAGTAAAACAAAAAGGAGTGATTCTTTCTCTTCAAAGAAACTTTATCTTTGAAAATCCTCTAATTTAAAAAAAAAATTCAAATATTTAAAATAAATGCACGAAGAGACTGACAATATCAGCAAAATCCCCTCGAGTAAGCAGCAAAGGCGTTAGCCTAAAGAAAAGCAAAATCCACACGGAGCACATGGAGTTCCAAAATTTATACGTTTTCATAGTCAAGTAAATAAAATGGCGATGTTTTACTCCAACGGATTATGTGAGGAGCTTCGACGGGAGAACACCTTTCAACATAAAGCAGTTGAACATAAAAAATCTGTAGTTCACCATAATGCGTTTCGGCATAATGCAATTGATCATAAAGCTCTCAAAAGTTCAAAAATTTTGAGCATAATGCATTTCAACATAAAGCGTTTCGCCATAAACGACTTTTTCAATACAAGTCGACAAAAAAAAGGGCAAGTAAAGCATCTCTTTCAACTAATACATCTCACCATAAACTGGCAGCGATAGAGGAAGGCTACTTCCGCCGTATAACACGAGATTTAAAACGACAAAAACCTTAAAACTTGACAGTTCATAATGCAATTCAACATAAAGCATCTCACCATAAACTAGGAATACCAGGCTTCAATCAGCTCGTTTTATGACACAATGGGGGTTAACTTTTTTTCCTCTCGCGAGAATGTGCGAATTGCATTATGGTGAACTGTCAAGTTTTAAGGTTTTTGTCGTTTCGCCATAATCGCGTTTTGACGAAAATAGGCTTGCTCTTTGGCTGTACCTTGTTTATGGTGAGATGTATGATGCCGAAACGACAGAAACAGTTTTATGGCGAAACGACAAGTTCTTAAAATGAAAGTTTACTGTATATACTGCGTATGTTGAAATGACAAATTTTATGTCGAAACGACAAGTGTAAAATCTTCTTTATGGTGAAATGTATTATGTTCAAGTGCATTATGACGAACCGCATTATGCCGACAGGTGTACACTCTCTTACATTTACCAATTATATGGGAAAGTTTATTTGTTTTAGTTTTATGACTCAAAATCAGAAAAGGCTTATGTCTTGTTCATGAACTAAACGGTAGCTGCAAATGAAGCTCCATGCAAGCCTGGTCAACGATTTTCTAAAATTAAGTTGGATCTTGCTTAGCAGTTTGGTTTTGCCTGCTGATAAACATGATCGGAGGAGTACACAATAAAAAAATTGCTAACCATTACAAAATTCGATTATTAAATTTCTGGATTGGAAGCTTGAAAAAGAAGGGAGGCTAAATATGGATAGTGGCTTCAACCGGAGAGGGGTTGAAAGGCATAATTCGAAAATTCGAACGGGGGAGAAGCGGACGCAATAAGATTACATAAATGCAATGTAATCCAGTTTGGATATTGACGATCGGAGGGCGGACGTAGGGAGGATAAGCGTAGCTTGTTCCTTTTAGATACCCTTAACTAATGATTCATTCTACTCCAACCCCGCAGTATTAACAATTAGATAATCAAATTTTAAATTAAAGCAAATAAGAATTGTATAAACATGTTGGGAGAAGTCAATTGTTTGATTTAAAATATATTTTCTAAACTGAGATGTTTTGGACTTCCATGATGTCTCTTCATGAATAAGTGTGAATAACATTTTTTTAAGCAGAAGCCCTTTTACGTCTTTTCTGAAAAGTGTTTATGAACGTTGAATTAATGAATTGGGGAAGTTGGGGTGTGATGTGGAATAGTGGAGGAGGCGAGGGTGGTGGCGTTACTTCTGGTCGACGTGTCGGCCAAGTCAGTGTGAAATCAGAATGATGAGGGGGCGGCTCCTCCATACATACACAGTTTAATAAAACTATCCCTCTCTCATCCCGTCGTCAACCGCCCCGAAAACACAAAACCTCCCTCCCGACCCCTCCTTCCATAACC
Organism: Orius insidiosus; assembly: GCA_014119065.1. Lineage (NCBI taxonomy): Eukaryota > Metazoa > Arthropoda > Insecta > Hemiptera > Anthocoridae > Orius > Orius insidiosus. The sequence goes on along the minus strand of JACGAQ010003404.1, from coordinate 24,711 downwards.
ACTGACTCATCAGTCATCACCCCGAACGAGAAATGAGATTTTAAATTCATTCTCGAAAATCGAGATGGAAGCTTACACAAACAAAAAGGCGTAGTCCACCCACCTCAACATAATTTTTCCCATAGACATTTTTTAAGAAAGTTGAAAGGTTTGAAGAGCTTCCAACGAAAACTTTCTTAAAGAGAAGTAACAATATAGGAGGGGGAAGTATATTGGAGGGAAAATATATAGGAGGGGAAGTATATTGGAGGGGAAGTATAACGGAGGCGGAAGTATAACGGAGGCGGAAGTATAACGGAGGGGGAAGTATAAAGAGGGGGAAGTATATAGGAGAGGAAGTATATGGGAGGGGGAAGTATAAGGGAACGAAAGTATAAAGGAGGGAAAGAATAAGGGAGGGGGAAGTTTAATTTTCTAAGTTCTTTTTTTCGAAAATTTTTTAAGTGTCAAGGTAGAAATAATGGGCTCTTCCGCCTAGGGATGTGCCTCTCGTAATGGGTAAAAGTATGAAATTTTTCTCTACTTAAAAAAATAATAATTAAAAAGCGGCAATTTTACACCCAAAATTCTTAAAAAATAAAAGGAGTAATTGGTGAAAATCGGATTAACGGTTCGGCCGCAGCGAATTTTTAAAAATTTCAAACAGACATATCTCCGCCATTTTTTCGAAATTCAAAAATCGCCCTCGTTACATTCTTCTTCACCGGCTAAAGAAATTTGTGTGAAAATTTGGCGAAAATCGGATGAAAATTGTGGCCGTAAAGTGTTCCGGAAAAAAATGATACAGACGGACGGCCGGCCGGAGCCACAGACAAAGTTGTGATCGGTATAGATCCATATTCGAATTTATCCTACTGGGCCTGGAAGACCCTCCCCAAAAACTCGACGTGGAGGGTATCACAATAACTTCTTTAAGGAAGTTAAAATGATGAATGCTCAATTTTTTCAGCTGATTCAATTATTATTAATCAATAATTTTTTTTCCTTTAGAAAGTGGCTTGGGTTGGATTGAGAAGCTGGGGATGAACGACAGTCTAATGCACTCGATTTACGTTCCGATGAAACGCATCCATGTGTAAAACGTGGAGTGTCATGCAGTATGCCGATAAGCTAGAATTCAACAATCAAGACATCGGTTACCCAAAATAATAACGGGGACAAACGTCGATCTTGAAATATTTAATTACAACTAAATAGGACAATGGCGTATTTACAGGAGGCGAGGGGGGATTCGAAGTTTAGAGGCAGGCCCCGATTCCAGAGAAGACGCGGAAAGCTGCCTGTTAATGGACAAACAAAAAGAAAATCGCTTCTTTTTCCTTCTGCTCAATTTTAGGGCCGCCCACTTTAAACCCTGTACCCCGTTGATGAACGCCGTATAGCGTATATCGTTAGCCGCCAAGAACGAGCAGAAAAGCCGCCAAAAACGCGAAGCCACCCGAAGTCCTTCTTGGTCCTGAAACTGAGGACTCCGAAAATCCAGCTTGAAGGGGTTTTCTAAGTAGGAAAAGTTTAAAAGCCTTTCTCGGGCAAAAGAATCGGCTAAAATCTGCGGGAAAAGGGGGTTACTCAGGAGAACACCCGAAAATCCAATGAAAAGAGTTTTGAGTCGAAAGAAAGCCGAAAAAACTTTTATGTATTTCGGTTTTTTTCCTTGGGGACGACATTATCCCGTTTGTTTCTCCTCCTTAAGGCGAATCCGACCACAAAATTCAACCAAGTGTAGGACAGAGAGGGAAGATGCCTAAAATTACTTTCCTATATTTGAGCACTAAAAATCGTCGGAAAATTTTTAAGAAAAGCTCGTTCTCTTTATTTTGGAAATGCCTACACGGTCTTGGGAGCAGTTTTTCCGAAAAAGTTTTCCTTTGGAAAATAGAAATTTTATTTTTCGACTAAAACATTTTTTCCAAAAAAAACCGTCAGCCATTTTGTAGGCTTTGACGAGCTCTTTCTAAAAATATATTATATAAGAAAATCCGATGAATAGTTTCGTCGTAATCCTTTTACTAAGATTCGGCGGAAAATGCCGGGAGGAGTAAAAGAAACGGAGGGCGCCCCATTCGAGGTCAGAGACGGCAAAAATCCACTCAAGGCCACGCTCTTTCCAGTATTTCTTTAGACTAACATATTTTCGTATTTGAACTTTTTACACAATACATTTTAACTTCCTTAAAAAAGTTATTGTGATACCCTCCACGTCGGGTTGTTGGGGAGGGGTCTTCCAGACCCCGAAGGGTCAAATCGAATATTGATGTTTACCGATCTCAACTTTGTCTGTGGTCCGGCCGGCCTAGCATTTTTTCCGGAACCCATTATTCTACTGCACAAAAATTTTCAAAAAAAAGAACTTAAAAAATTTAAAAAAAAAAGGCTCAAATTTCAAAAAAAAACGGAAAATTTTTCGGAAAAAAAAAATTAAAAAATTTTTGACAAAAAAAACTTTCCCTCCCTATACTTCCCCTTCCTTTACACTTTCCCTCTGTTCGTTATACTTCCCCCTCCGGTATACTTCCTCTCCATATACTTCCCTCTCCGTTGTACATCCCCTCCGTTATACTTCCCCCTCCGTTGTACATCCCCTCCGTTATTCCCCCTCCTATATGTTACTTCTCTTTAAGGAAGTTACGTTGGAAGCTCTTAATTTTTCTATGAGAAAGTTTGAAGTGTGGAGGGATAACTTCTATATGAGAAAGTTACACGTGTGGAGGGTAATACAATAATTTTTCTACGAGAAAGTTTGAAGTGTGGAGGGTAATACAATAACTTCTCTACTAGATTCCAATAAATTCTCGGAGGAAGATATTGACCAGGAGGTTTAAAATCGCTGCATTGAACAATTATTTCTAAAAATACATTTTAACGAGTTGAGGTCGTTTTGAGTTCTTAAAAAAAATGAGTTTTTTAATTTAGCAAAAAAAACGAAGCCGGTCACGTTGTTGAAGAAAAAAAGAAAAAGGGGAAAGAAATGATTTAAAAATAACTCGAATCGGTTTAATTTGTGGCAGGGCCGTTAATAAAAGTTTTGAGGAAACAGGATAGCCAGATCGACCTTGAAATAATAATTATGCCCCTTTCCAGAACCAAATTCAAACAAAAGCGTCTAACAATGAACAAAAAAAATATGTCCCAGAATATACTATCAAATAAATTATGTTGACATTTTTTTTTTAAAGGTTATTTTGAATAATTAATAATAAGGATGATATAAACAAAAAAAAACTTACTTGACGCTGGACTTGGAGACTTGGTTATTGTTCGCGTATTCGATGATTTCCCCTTTTCGAGATCCATTATGTTAAATAGAATGAATAAAATTGATTGATAATTAAAAAATTAATTGAATAATTGTTCTTTTAGAAACAATAGAAAAATATTAACGTTTCGCCATTTTGAACGTTTTAAAATACTCGGGGAGTCGGAGGAGCACGGGGAAGAGCGAAGGGCTCACATTCAACAGTCGACTTCGGAGTTCAACTCCCCCGGGCACCAACGAAGGAAACCCCACTCAGCATCCGAAGCTACAGGTCGAACGTGGCGCGATCTCTGTACAGCAACTGAAGCTTTAAAAAACTGACTAAAAAATATTGAAATTCGCAGTTTCCAAAACCAAAATTTACCGAATAGGGTAGATTCCCTGTCCAAAAATAGGGGGTTTAAATTTAACTTTTTTTCTAGGACTAAATGCTTTGCTGTAAAGTTGCTGGTCCACTCTAGTTAGCTTACCCTGTATAGAAATTTTTTGAAAGTTTCAATAATAAGATGAAAATCAGTGTTGGGCGTAATCGTAATCGCAATTACGATTACGATTGTAATCGCAAGTTTCTTAATTCCGATTACAAATTACAATCGCATCGTATTTTTTTCTGCGATTACGATTGTAATCGCATTTTTTTTACAATTACAACCGTAATCGTATTTTTTTTCTGCGTACAATCGTAATTGTATTTTTTTTCTGCGATTACCATTATAATCATATTTTTTCTGCGATTACCATTATAATCGTATTTTTTCTGCGCGATTACGGTCGTAATCGTATTTTTTTCTGCGATAATCGCATTTTTTTTCAGCGATTACAGGCGTAATCGTACTTTCGTTAGCGTTTACGGCTCGTATATGACATCAGGTAATCTCAGTATAAATGTCATATTCATATACATAGGCGAAAATACGATTACATTGTAATTGCAGAAAAACTACGATTATAATGGTAATCGCAGAAAAAATACAATTACGATTTTAATCGCAGAAAAAAATTCGATTACGGTTGTAATCGTTAACAAAATGCAATTACAATTGTAATCGCAGAAAAAACGGATACGATTGTAATTGCGATTACGATTGTAATCGCAAGTTTCTTAATTACGATTACGATTACGCCCAACACTGGGATACCCTGTATAGAAGGATTTTTTTAAAGCTTCAATAAAGTAATAAGATGAAAAAATAAGAACATGTGGAATTGATTTATTATTTAGAACCTTTTGAAGAGAGTTGCTTTTGTAAAGTGGGGACATAGTCGTCAAATTTAGCTTCGAAGAAATTCCCAGCGATCGGCTCGTCAAGATTGTACTTTTTGGCGAATGCAGTTATTTGAATTTTCCCCTTTTTTCGCCTGATTTATTAGTAAGTTTTGGTTGTGCATTTGATTTTTCCAAGCTGTTTATAAAGGAGGAAGACGTAGCGATGAAGTCCGGTACCTTTTGGCGGAGCCGCTCCAATAGGCGCTCATGATTTCACCCTGGGAAACGTCGCTTCCTGGAATATTGACGACAAGCCAGTGATGCCACTCTCGGAATTTCGGGCTTGCTCGACTTGGTGCGTCCGGATCGACCATCGCCAACGTATACAGTAAATGATCCTGCGCGTTTTCCCATTGAACGCTCGGCGGATCCTTCACCTGAAGTGGCGTCAACTCATTTCCAAAATTCACCACTGCACCACTTTTGTACGTTCACCTTCAACACATCAATCGGTGCAGCCGGAATCACATCCGGAACTATTTTACTACTCTCCATAGCAGCCTTCATTTCTATATTCTATATTCAACCACTACAATAAACACATGTTATTAATTTTTTTTTTCTTGAGATCCTTATTTTACATTTTTGTTGTACAGTACGACAGTTAACAGCTTAGACTCTACAGTCAGCTTAGCTCAAAGAGATCACATAAAAACATCCAAAACGTTAGAATAGGGAAAAATAAGTTAAGCAAATAAAAATAAAAAAAGGAGAAATGACAATCTGAGCACAAGGTAGTTTTAAAACAACCATAGTATTTTAATGGATGCCTTTTTTATTTCATTATTTTTCCATATTTATTACCTTAAAATACTGTAAGCTGTGAGAGCAAAAGGCTAACACGTACAAGAATAGATTAGCCAATAGGAAGAAAGGCCTTCTTCCTATTGGAAAAAGATGAACCAATAAGGAAGAGGCCCTTCCTCATTGGTTCATCTTTTTCATTATTACTATTGTAAGCTCTCTGTTATTTCTCCTTAATTTATAATTCAAACTATCATAATCTATAAAACCTATGAAGATAGGAATGGTGATGCTTAGATTACTTTTCATCCTTAAAATAAAACATTAGGTAATACACCGAGAGGATTTGCCAAATATAGCGGAAGCATTTGGTGCAATTCTATTCTATTGCACCTTAAGTTGCATACAGTGTTGGGCGTAATCATAATCGCAATTACGATTACGATTGTAATCGCAAGTTTCTTAGTTACGATTATAATCGTATTCGTATTTTTTTTTTCTGCGATTACGATTGCAATTGCATTTTTTTAACGATTACAACCGTAATCGTATTTTTTTCTGCGATTACAACCGTAATTGTATTTTTTTTTCTGCGATTACCATTATAATCGTATTTTTTTCTGCGATTACAATCGTAATCGCATTTTTTCCAGCGATTACGGGCGTAATCGTATTTTTGTTAGCGTTTACGGCTCGTATATGACATCAGGTAATCTCAGTAAAAATGTCATATACGGCTTGTAAACGCTAACAAAAATACGATTACGCCCGTAATCGCTGAAAAAAAAGGCGATTATCGAAGAAAAAAAATACGATTACGACTGTAATCACAGAAAAAAATACGATTACGACTGTAATCGCAGAAAAAAATACGATTATAATGGTAATCGAAGAAAAAAAATACAATTACGATTGTAATCGCAGAAAAAAAAATACGATTACGGTTGTAATCGTAAAAAAATGCGATTACAAACGTAATCGCAGAAAAAAATACGAATGCGATTGTAATCGCAGAAAAAAAAAATACGATTACGGTTGTAATTGTAAAAAAATGCAATTACAATCGTAATCGCAGAAAAAAAATACGAATGCGATTGTAATCGTAATCGGAATTACGATTATAATGGTAATCGTAATCGAAATTAAGAAACTAGCGATTACAATCGTAGCGATTACAATTGCGATTACGATTACGCCCAACACTGGTTGCATAATTGAACCAAAAGCTTCCGCTAAGCTTACACCAAAATTTTTGAATACTATTCATAGGTTTTAAATCTCATTATTACTAGTGATGTGAGATCAAAATATAAAAAATGTAAAATGTACTTAGAAAATAGGAATCAAAATTGTGTTTGATTATTGCTCTTGGCTTGTAGATGCCTCAGGTTCTTTGTAGTGACGATATTCAGGTTGAGCTCCCACATATTCTTATGAGGATTTTTCAAATTGTAGTTGCAGACTTCTTTTAAATTTCTTTTAGGTAGACCTAAAAGGCAGGAGGTTAAATGATAAAAAAATGGTGACTTACCACTGGCTGACGTGTTTTGGTAACAAGATCTTTGATGTTGTAATACTGATGTTTTTCGAAAGCGGCAAAGACCATTTCTAAAACGACATCTTTGTCATCTCTCGCTTTCTTCCCTTCGGCCTTCTTTCTCTCCTCATATTCTATGTTGTGTTTATGATCGGAAACCGGCTTGTAATTGTGGACGATTTTGTCAAGTTGTTTAACCTGCCTGACAGGTTGTGAAGCACGACGGATCGACTCTTGTTTTAATTTCATGTAGCAATTATCCGCTAAAATTATTTTTGTTATTGTTAGTGAGGCCTAATGACGCATAAAAGGATGTTATTACCAAACGGTCGACATTCAAGCTTTTGGGTGATTTTTCCTTCAAAACAAAGCTTCTCCGATTCAGGCACTATCGCTTCAGGATCGTTTGAAGCTTAAAAAAAAATTTAAATTAGAAATCAAGATTGAGAATTTAATTTACGAGTATAATGAGAGAAAACGCCAAGTGTCTGCCGAGTGACTGGGGAAATGTCGAGGCGGTGCTCTTTTGGTATTCTGCCGTTGGATGGATCATCAAGCATAATCGATTCTGAAAGGGTCAGAGTCACCTCTGGCTTCTGCCCTGGAGTTTTGATGATCTTCAACTTCCCAACTTCATTAGAGCCAGGTGCCTTCTCCCATCTTTCCGCAATATATTAGGAACCTAAAACAAAAGGTCTGAATTTCTGGCGCCAAAAGTAAAGAAATACTAAGAATGTTGCTTTCGCTGCTATACAGGGTGTTTCACAGCAAAACTGCAAAGCAAATTAGTCCAACAAAAAAAAGTTAAATGTAAACCCCCCTTATTTTTGGCCAAGGAATCGACTCCATTTGGTAGATTTCGTTTTTTGGTATACAGGGTAGTGCAGAGAGGTGTTAACTTCGTTATATTTAATGGGAACTCCTATTTTTTATTTCAATTTCAAGTTGATTTGGACAACTTAAAAAAATGTAAAATTTAGCGGATTTTAGAACCAAAAAAACCATTCTCTACACCAAAAAAAGCTCCAATCGAAAAAATGACCTAAGTAAAAGTTGCTTAAAATTGAGCGTAGAATCATTTAAAAGCATAAAAACATGGGGTTCTCATTTAAAATAACGAAGTTAGCACTCTCTGCACCACCCTGTATACCAAAACAAAAACCTACCAAATGGAGTCGATTCCTTGTCAAAAAATAATGTTTCACATTTAACTTTTTTTATAGGGCAAAATACTTGCCCGTAAAACTGCTGGTCCACTCTAGTTGGAACACCCTGTATGTTTTCTGAATAATTATTATTTGGCTTTAATCAACCAAAGCTATGCAAAAAATGTCTTGGATGCTAAAAATGTAAGAAATAGCAATTTTTATTTTTGTGTACATACTTTGACCAAAGAAACAGTTCGAGATGCGTGGATTACATCGAGTTCTTTGCCTATAGAATGAGTATTTATGATTGATGACATCGCTCATTGAGATAAATAATATTTGGGAAAAAAATTTAAATTCACCGGTAAAAATTCATCGCCAAACAACTTTTTAAATAACAAACAGTAAACAATAACCTTGCTCTAAGTTGTTTGATATGCCAGTGGTACCAACCAAACGGTCTAATTTCCCTTTCCTGGTCTCGATTTTCAAGCTAAAAAAATCTAAAATCTTGGTTTGATCATTCCTATTAATAATGAGGAATTGAAGCAACTTCTATAAAATAAAAATTGCCACAAAAAAATCAACTTTAAGGCCATTTTTGAAGAAAAAGTGCGGATCCATCGAAATGATGAAATGTACACAAATTAAAGTGTTATGGATGATGGCGCTACGGTTAAAGTGGTCGATAAAGACCACTGGTCAGTACTTTTGACCTAAAGAGGTCTTTATGGGGCATACATTTTTTTGGGTGTTCCATCTAGAGAGGACCAGCTTTACGACAAAGCTTTTAGTCCTAAAAAAATTGAATGTAAACCCCCTTTTTTTTTGGCCGGAAGATTTTGGTTTTGGTATACAGGGTGGCGCAGAGAGGTGTTAACTTCTTTATTTTAAATCTTTATCGATGATGAGTTTGGCTTTGAAAAACGGAGTTTTCTGTGAACACTCTAAAAAAATTTTCCCGCCAGTTTTTCCCGCCATTTCAGATTAACTTTTGTTTTGAAAGATTTATTTTATTTATTTCCCCGATGACAATCAAATTCACATTTTATAAAGTATTCAAATTCACTTAAAAAAAGAAAAAAATTATTCGATTTCGCAACATTAGAAAGTGGAGGAATCTCAAAGGCAGTGGGTCCTAAAACTGTGAACTCGGCCTTTCGCGATTAGTCAGCCATTACAAAAAGTTGTGCTAACCCGAGTCGGCTCTAGTTTTTCCCCCCGACGAGTTTTTCTTTTTTTAGTTTTTCGCTTATTTTTCCGGCGTCATTTTAAGGGGGATTATTAAAAGTGTTTCAAAGTGTCGAATCGAAAAATTGAAGGCTGATAAGACGGCCTTGTTTTTGTCCGATGTCTAGTGCTGAAGTGGCGACAAATTCCATTGATCCCCCAGCCAAGAAGCGGAAAATTGCTACAGGGGAGACAATATCGAGTCCGGCTAACTCCGTTTCGAAGGCGAACAATTCAACGAAGATGTCGAAAAACGGCTCGAGCGCCAACTCCCAGGAGATCGACGAAGGACTTTATTCGAGGCAGTTGTACGTTTTGGGTCATGAGGCGATGCGTCGTATGGCCTCCTCGGACGTACTCATTTCGGGGTTGGGAGGCCTCGGGGTGGAAGTCGCGAAAAACGTCATTTTGGGAGGCGTCAAATCCGTCACGCTTCACGACGAAAAAGTCTGCACTGTCCGCGACCTCTTCCCAGTTTTACCTCTCGGAGTCCGATCTTGGGAAAAACCGCGCGGAAGCTTCCGTCTCTCAGTTATCAGAGTTAAACAGTTATGTCCCAACACGTGCATACACTGGCCCACTCACCGATGACTTCCTCAAAGGGTTCAGTGTCGTCGTTTTGACCGATGCGACCCAACAAGAAAAAGAAAGGATTTCCGAAATCACTCACAGCTCGGAAGTCGCTTTAATCATCGCTACCACCTCCGGTCTTTTCGCTCAAGTTTTTTGTGATTTCGGACCAGAATTTACTGTCGTAGATACCAACGGTGAGAACCCGGTTTCTGCGATGATAGCGACAATTTCAAAAGATAGCGAAGGTATAGTTGCCTGTTTAGACGACACCAGACACGGCCTTGAAGACGGCGATTATGTCACTTTCTCCGAAATCCAAGGCATGACTGAACTCAACGGCTGCGAACCAATCCAAATCAAAGTCCTCGGCCCCTACACTTTTAGCATAGGCAACACGTCCACTTTTTCCGAATACATCCGTGGTGGCGTTGCTCAACAAGTCAAAATGCCGAAAAAAATAAATTTTAAGTCGTACAAAGAATCGATGAAAGAACCCGAATTTGTGATGACGGATTTCGGAAAATTCGATCACCCTCAACAACTTCATATCGCATTTCAAGCTTTAGATAAAGCTGGCAAATGTCCTTCGCCTTGGGATCCGAAAGACGCTTCGGAATTCATCAATCAATGCAAAGCGATTGAACCTGAGGTGGAAATCAACGAAGAACTTTTGAAAAAATTCTCTTTTACTTGCTCAGGAAGTTTCAATCCGATGAACGCTTTCATCGGAGGTGTCGTCGCTCAAGAAGTAATGAAAGCATGCAGCGGAAAGTTTTCTCCGATCTTTCAATGGCTTTATTTCGACGCTGTAGAATGCCTTCCGGACTCCCTTCCCGCTTCAGATGTCAAATTGTCCGGAACGCGGTATGACGGACAGGTCGCCATTTTTGGAAATGAGTTTCAGAAAAAATTGGGAGCTTTGAATTATTTCGTTGTGGGAGCAGGAGCTATCGGGTGCGAGCTTCTTAAGAATTTCGCTATGATGGGTATTGGAGGTGACGGCGGAAGCATCATCGTCACAGACATGGATCTGATTGAAAAATCAAACTTAAATCGACAGTTCCTTTTCCGTCCGCATGATGTGCAGAACCCGAAGTCAGTAACCGCAGGGAAAGCGATCAAAAAGATGAATCCTTTGATCAACGTCATCCCTCATGAAAATCGTGTCGGACCCGAAACTGAAAAAGTCTACGACGATGTCTTCTTCGAAAATTTGGACGGTGTCGCCAACGCATTAGACAATCTCGACGCCAGAATTTATATGGATAGAAGATGCGTCTATTACCGCAAACCCCTTCTCGAATCCGGTACTTTAGGCACCAAAGGAAACACTCAAGTAGTAGTACCATTTTTGACAGAATCATACAGCTCTTCGCAAGATCCGCCAGAGAAAAGCATCCCGATTTGCACTTTAAAAAATTTCCCGAATGCCATCGAACATACTCTTCATGGGCCAGAGATGCGTTTGAAGGTTTATTCAAACAAAATGCTGAAAACGCCGCCATGTATTTGAAAGATCCGACTTTCATCGAAAGGACTCTTCGCCTTCAAGGTGTCCAGCCGGTCGAAATAATCGAATCCGTAAAACAAGCTTTGGTCGAAGAAAGACCCGAAAACTTCCAAGATTGCGTCGCCTGGGCCAGAAATCACTGGCAAGAACAATACTCCAATCAAATAAGACAACTTTTGTTCAATTTCCCACCAGATCAGGTCACTTCGAGCGGTCAGCCATTTTGGTCCGGCCCGAAACGTTGCCCGAAAGCTTTGACTTTCGACATCAATGACAACCTTCATTTAGACTACATCTACGCTGCTGCCAATCTTAAAGCTGAAGTTTACGGTCTGCCGCAAGTAGGGACAGAAACGCCGTGGCGCAGATGGTCAAGAATGTCATCGTTCCTGAATTCACACCAAAATCCGGTGTCAGAATAGCAATCAATGATGCTCAAATTTCAAACGGATCTGGAGGAGCAGTCAACCAAGACAAAATCGATCAGCTAACTACTGAATTGCCCAAACGAGAAGCTTTTCTTGGGCTGAACATCAAGCCTCTAGAATTCGAAAAAGATGATGACAATAACTTACATATGGATTTCATCGTCGCCGCTTCCAACCTAAGAGCGACCAATTATGGAATTGCTCCTGCTGATAGACATAAGAGTAAATTAATCGCCGGAAAGATCATTCCCGCCATCGCAACCACCACATCGGTCGTCAGCGGTCTTATCTGTCTTGAACTCATCAAATTAGCTCGAGGCGAAACCAATTTAGAAAAATTCAAAAACGGCTTCGTCAATTTAGCTCTGCCATTTTTCGGATTTTCAGAACCGATTTTGGCGCCAAAACAAAAATACTATGAACACGAATGGACCCTTTGGGACAGATTTGAAGTAAAAGGAGAAATGACTCTACGAGAGTTTATCGACTATTTCAAAAATGACCATGGCCTTGAAATAACGATGCTTTCCCAAGGTGTCTGCATGCTCTACTCATTCTTCATGTCTCCGAGCAAACTCCAAGAACGTCTCGACCTAAGCATGTCCGAAGTCGTCAAAAAAGTCTCAAAGAAGAAACTCGAGCCTCACGTGAAAGCCCTCGTTTTTGAACTTTGTTGCAACGATACTGACGGAAACGATGTCGAAGTTCCTTACGTTAGGTACACCCTGCCTTAAACCCCACGAGACTACAAAAAGGGCTTACATTTGTACTCTTTCCACTCTAATTTAGCAAAAATACAATAACAAAAAGCAAACAAAAAATCTGGTGTTTCAATACTTAAAAATTATAAGTGCTTTTTATCCTGGCACTTCTGTGATACTTACACCAGTGACTCTAAAAAAAGTGAATTAGTAACTTTCTGTAAAATCGCATTTTTTTTTGTAATTAGACGAGTTGGTGAAAGTTTTTATATAAAGGAAAAAAAATTATATTTAAAAAAATGTTAATCGTTAATTTTTTTCCAAATCGTAATAAACCTTTTTTTTTTTCTTTAAATGTTTAAATTGAGTGTGAATTAACAATTTGTATTTGGTTAATAAAAAAAGCACTTTACATTGCAATATTTGGCTTTATTAAAGTGTATTGATTGATAAAAGAAATTGTAATAAAATAGTATTTTAGAAAAGCATTTTATTAATTTTTTTCTCGAAGATAAAGTTATCTTCTGCAACCTATAGGAAGTTATGGTTTTGAGGTTCCCCAGAAATGTGAAGAATTTAAATACAGGGTGTTTCAGAGTGGACCAGCAGTTTGTCTCCTTAAATTTTTTTTAAAAAAAATAATTAATTATTTAATTTTAAAATTTTGAAAAAAAAGACGGTTGTATAAAATAATCAATTGCCCAACTGCCGAAAATGCTTATAGATAACTATTATTTCCTTGGGTTAAACACTATAAATAGGATAAAAGGGTGGGCAAGTTTTCCATGGGCTTAAATATTTTTAGATTTTTTATTTTTAGAAGGGGGATTTATTTTATGATGTTCAGCGATGCCTCTGGTGAAGATTTTTTTTAAAAGCTTTAAAATCGATGAGGAAATGGTGTAAATTTCTCGAAGATAAGTTATTGTATTACCCTCCCAATGATTAACGATCATCAGGTTGTCTGTGGTGCTGGCTTTCTGACCCCACGACCAAAATTTTTATGCGATTTTTGCAGAATCTTTCTTTCGTAGTTATATTAAAGTAGAAGTTTTTTTTTTTTTTTTTTCAAAAATGGTGGAAATCAGTCTGTCTAAAATTTTGTTTGACGCTCAACTGTGCTATGGATCAATCTTCACCAAATACACCTTATAACTTATAGAATAAATTGGGTAAAATTTTAGATTGTAGGGATAAATTTTGGCAGTTATTGCCCATTCTGTGTGGCCTGGCAGAGCGAAGACTGCGAAGAGATACACTATTTCTTCCCTGCCAATCAAAACCTTTAGCTTCTTCTATTATTTTTCTTCCAGGCCTGGAAAATGTTTTTAATTGGCCAAGTATTCAGTTAAAAAGAGTGAACCTCAAAGACAGTTTTGAGGCCTTATAGGCCAGTCCAAATGCCCTTTAAAAACTGAAAGTGCTATTTTTCAGAATGGGTTTTTTTCATTATTTTTATTATTATAATTATTTTTTATTAGCCAGATAGAGCCTTTAGCCCTTAGTTTATTTGGATTTTTCTTAGTCCTTCTCTCCTCAAAAAATTTTCTTTTAAAATTTAAGTTTCAATTCAAAATATCGCTCTAATATTCTTAAATGTAAATAGTGTTTTTGTTTTTAGAATTAACAACTTTTCTGTTTCAATAAACCACATAAAATAGATTAGATTATTTAAGAAAAAAAAAAAAAAAAAAAAAAAAATGGTGGGGATATTTCATGGGATATCATGACTTTCTTTTCTACTTCAGAGGCTAGAGGTGGACAGTACCTACTGAGGTAAGAACTTTTTTTGCATAATAATTAGGTAAAATTGATTTTTTAAATTTTAAGTTTTCATAATAAACAAATTTTTAATTAAAGGCTAATATAAAAGTTTAATGGAGGAAAAAAATTAAAAAGATATTATAAAATTAAAAATTTTTAATAACACTTGTTGATTCAAAGAGTGTGGATGCTGACATCACTTAAGACCTCATCATTTAAGAATTTGGTGAACTTCTCTTAAGAATAGAAAAAAATACAAAAATGTTTTATTTTATTACATAAGAAATTTTTTTAAATACATTTTTTCCCTTCATTCTTTAATTAGAAGAGATAATATTTACTTTATGAAGATAAAATTTGATGAAAATTTTTAAAAACGTCAAAAATTTAACTTTTTTAGAAAATGATGAAAACTAGAGTAAAAGATTTGGACAAACCATCTTTACAAGAAATAAAAAATGGTATGTAATTTTTTAATTTTGCTTTTAATTTTTTTAAATTTTTAGCGTTTGAGACAAATTTGAAAAATAACTTCTGCGAAGTTTCTGTCGAGATTGTCGATTGTCCTGATTTGACCGAAGAGCCTTTTAAGCTAAAATGTAAAGGTCTTGGTGGGTCGACGGCCGTTTTGGATGTAGGAGGTCCTCCATATTTACTTCCGAACGTCCACAAAGATAAAGTCTACGATTTGAAAGAGATGGCGAAAATAATTGGACTTGATCCTTGCTTTATAGTCGGAGCAGGGGCCGGTCCATGGCCATATGCTAGCACAAACTGCGAAGTACAAATTTACTTTTAATTTTTGTTTAATAATTAGTTATTTTAGATGATAGCAAATGCGTTAGTTCAAAATGGAAAAATCGATAATGGAACAGTCATTTCAAAAGTAAATAAAGAAACTGGTGGTATGATCGTCGAGTTTCTCCAAAAGATGAAAGCAGATTCGCTCTTTTAGCGAATTTTTTCGCCTCGGAAGGAAAAAGTTCTCAGGTCAGTTTTTTGCCTCTTTTATTATTTTTTTACTTTAAATTTTAGGTGATTAAAGTCTCATGTAAGAAAAGGAAGGGAGAAAAAGATTTCGTGACTGCTCTCAGGACTTCACTTGTCGCTCATTTTAATAAAAAATACATCGGTAAGTTCTTTCAACTTAGATAAATAGTATTTGCCATAATATTCAGTTTCTGGCTGAATATTAGTGGCATTCTGATAAAAATTTGGGCCCATTTTTCTTCCTCTCACGGCTTTTATGGTAAAAGAATGGAATAAATCAGAGTTGGGGGTATTCATAGTTGTAAATATGGCAATGAGTTTATAGAAATTCGTTTTTAAAAGTGTACATTTTAGAAATTCATATAAATTTAGTAAATTATGTGGCAAGTAAATTTGGCGTAAATTATGTTGAAAAATTTCATATTCATAAGTATACAGGGTGTCCGGAAACACATGGCAAGCGTCTGGGAGAGCGTTAAAAAGTGGTTTTACGAAAAAAAGTTAAATGTAAACCCCCCTTAATTTAAATCAAAGAATTTGATGGTGTAGTTTAAAATCCGCCTGGATATACAGGGTGTCCCAGACACAACCTAACTTCGTTATTTCAAATGAGAACCCCTATTTTTTATTTCAGATTCGTAATCTACGCAAAATTTCAAGTAGATTTGAGTACTCATATGACGATTTTGGACAACTTTTAAAAAATGTCAAAATTTAGCGTTTTTTGCGCTAAAATCCGTTAAAATTGACCTAGGAGACTCGTTTTTTTTTTAATTCCACTTATTTTTTCCCGAAGAATCCAACTGTCTCAAATTTGAGCATCTTCGCATTCTGCATCACGAGATTTCGTCGCTAATGGCCTTTTTTCAAGTTAGAACCCAAATTTTTAGTTCAGAAATGAAAATTAGCACTTGTTGAAAGGAATTTTTTTTCGGACCACAAATTTTGAAAGAGCTACAGCGTCTTTTGTGTTTATGCTTCAAAAAAAATTCCGTCAACAAATCGCTAATTTCCATTTTGAAGTATGGAATTTGGAGTTAAACTTGAAAAAAGGCCATTAGCGACGAAATCTCGTGATGCAGAATGCGAAGATGCTCAAATTTGAGACAGTTGGATTCTTCGGGAAAAAATAAGTGGAATTAAAAAAAAAACGAGTCTCCTAGGTCAATTTTAACGGATTTTAGGGCAAAAAACGCTAAATTTTGACATTTTTTAAAAGTTGTCCAAAATGTCATATGAGTACTCAAATCTACTTGAAATTTTGCGTAGATTACGAATTGAAATAAAAAATAGGGGTTCTCATTGAAATAACGAAGTTAGGTTGTGTCTGGGACACCCTGTATATCCAGGCGATTTTAAACTACACCATCAAATTCTTTGATTTAAATTAAGGGGGGTTTACTTTTAACTTTTTTTCGTAAAACCACTTTTTAACGCTTGCCATGTGTTTCCGGACACCCTGTATATTCATGTTTTATATGGCGAGAGCCATTGGCTAAACACAAGGAAAGAGAAAAAGAATAGACCAATAGGAAGAAGGCCTCTTCCTCATTGGTTAAGATTGGTATTGGTTAAATCGAAAAATACATATTCAGGTTTTAGATTTGATTTATTCATATGATACCCTTAACTCAATATGAATAAGCAATTCTGTAACTGTAATTTCGCCTTAGTTCTGCTTTTTTCAAAAGGTAGATCTGATGCATTTTTTCAGCCATATTTTGAATAAAAAGGCTTAAAATTTGGTGTTTCTGGCATTAATCGATAGAATGAAAGGATGAAAATTGCTTTTCAATTTGTAGAAAAAAAATCTTGAGAGGTTGCAAACTTCTGTGTGTTTTGCATTTTTTTATTTTTTTTTCCAGGCATGGGGGGAGTTTTTATATTGAAAGAAGGAAAAGCAAAACAGCATGTGATGCCTGACTTTTCTTCAAAGCCGCTAAATTCAGAAAAAGACCTCAATGAATGGCTTAATTTTTATGAAATGTCTGCTCCGCTCGTCGCCTTGGAGCCCTCATTTCTCAGGACGTTCCTGTAAGTTTAAAAATAATTTGTTTATTTTTAAGGAAAATTTTTCAGGAATTTGACTTGAGAGTACAGCATTTTCACAGTTTCAGCAACCATAACGAAGCAGGCCATTATCATTACGATACGACTCCCGAAAACGTTGAATATCTCGCTTATTTAAACGTTGCTGACAAACTGTACAGAATCGACCAGCCGACCATCACTCATCAATTCGGAAGGGATTGATTTGTTATTTATTATATTATTTTTCATGTGTTCAAAATTATGAGTGAAGAATTCCAATTAGATTTAGAAGAGGAAGAAGTGGAGGAAGAAGATGAAAAGATTGAGGAAGAAGAAATAAAAAATTCTTTAGAACAAATCAGGTTGTCTATGAAAAATCCGGAAGTTGTCGAAAATCCCATTCATGCTTATATCGTCCCATATCATGATGAACATATGAATGAGTTTTTATCAGAAAGTGAAAAAAGGCTTCAATTTTTAACCGGTTTTTCTGGAAATGGGACAGGTATAATCACCGAAACGGCAGCTAAGTTGTGGACAGATGGTAGATTTTTTGAAAAAGGCGAAAAAGAGACAAGTTGGGAGTTGATGAAATCAGGACTTACAGGTGTTCCGAGCGAAACTGATTGGTTGATACAGAATGTTCCGAAAAATTCAAATATCGGCGCCGACCCAAAACTTATTGCGTATCCAGTCTGGATTTCAATGCGAGATGATTTGAAAAAAAGTAATTTAATTCTTACCCCAATTTATGTCAATTTGATCGACTTAATATGGACTCAAAAACCCCTTAAGACAATAAACAAATTGATCGTCATTCCTGAAGAACATTCTGGTATGTCAGTCAGTAAAAAAGTGCCATAATCCAGTCTAAAATGAAAGAAAAGGCCGATATGTTGATTCTTACAGCTTTAGATGATATCGCTTGGCTTCTTAATTTGAGAGGGACCGACATTCCTCATAATCCACTTTTTTTATCTTTCGCCGTCGTCACCACCAAAAACGTCCACCTTTTCATAGACAAAAGCCAAATTACAAACAAAATTAAAAATCATTTTCAAAGAGAAGAATTCTGTCTTAAATTACATCCTTATGATAATTTTTATCAGTTTGTCCAAGAAATAGTGACATCTGAAAAATCGAAGATTGGAAAAGTGTGGATTCCGAGTAGGACTTCATTTGCTGTTTTTGAAATGATACCCGAGAAGAAAAGATACTGCGAATGTAGCCCAATACAGTTGGCTAAATGTATAAAAAGCGATGCAGAAGCTCTAGGTATGATGAATGCTTCAATTAGAGACGGTGTTGCTCTTTGTCGATTTTTGTTTTGGCTCGAAACCAACAATGTCACAGAAAAAGAAGCTGAGAATCAACTTCAGTCTTTTTTAAAAAATGAAAATTTATATTTTGCTCCTAGTATGAAGATGGTTTCTTCTTCCGGAGAGAATTCTTCAGTAATGAGCTATGAAGGTGGCGAAACGAAAATGGAAATGGCTTCTATTTGTTTGAATCGGGCTCTCATTATTTGGACGGAACGACTGATGTGGCCAGAACTTTCCATTTTGGAGAGGGAAGCGATTTTATGAAGGAATGCTACACTAGAGTTTTAAAAGGCTTCATTTATTTAAGTGGGGCGACTTTTCCGCCTGGAATTAAAGGCCACGTTTTGGACTGTTTGGCGAAAAAGCATCTTTGGAGCGTAGGCTTGGATTATGGGCATGGATCAGGGCATGGGGTTGGCTGTTTTCTCAATGTCGAGAAGGCCCTGTCGGAATTTCATGGCGTTCTTATCCTGACGATCCAGGCTTAGAAGCCGACATGTTCCTCACCAACGAAACCGGCTACTATCATCTAACGGAAGGCGAAAAATTTGGAATTCGCATCGCAAATGTCGTCCGCGTTGTCCAATCGCAAGCGCCTTTTAGATATCAAGATAAAACCTTTTTAAAATTTGAACCAATCACTTTATGCCCCATACAAACAAAAATTATTTTAATTTCTCTGCTTACAAAAGGCGAAATCGAATTTATAAATTCATATCATAGTAGAATTCTGGAAATTTTAAGCCCTATTCTTAAACACAGGGGCTATCTTCAAGTAAACGATTGGCTGGTCAAAGCGACTTCTCCCATTGGAATCCCTGAGGAAAAAGAAGTTAAATTGTAAGAAGAAGGAGATAAAAGAAAATCAAAACACAGAAAAAATCAAAACACAGAAAAAGATAATAAGGTTTCACAACCTTGAAAAAAGCGTTAAGAGGTTACATAACCTAAGAACAAGATTTTGCAGGAAAAAATCAAATCTTTTTTTTTGGTTTTATAGTTTTTGTTTGTTTATTTTTAAAATAAGGATCCCTAGGTTTTGGTGTTTTAGTTTCCACATCATTTACCCTTTAAAAATGCAGATGTTGTCCAAGTTAGGAAATAGTAGTTTTTATAAAAAGTTAAAATGAAACGAAGGAAAACTTGTTTTTATTATTAAATTTTGATTCACAGCCGGGACTTGAAATTATTTCTCTGGCTCATCCATCCCGATGACGCTTCCGAAAACGTTCGAATGCGGAAGATCCGAAAGAGGGTCCGCTCTCTGCGGAGGCGGCAAAGTCGTCCCGAAAAGGTCGTTCACGTTTTCTATCTTGGGAAGAATCGGTTCCTTCCCAGTTGTACCGTTCCGTACACTTTCCGCCGACTTTCCTCTCCGAAGTTTCGCCCTTTCCGACCCGTAGATGTTTTCGACGGTCGGCACATGATGGTTCAACGGCGGAAGCGTCTCTCCTCGACTTAACTGATTTTTATTCCTAAAAAATCAAGCATGAATAAAAATGTGTCTTTTTTTTACGCTTTCATTCAAGCTTGATCAAAACAATACTTACCGAGGTTCCACTCAAAAAACTGTTCGAATTTTATAATCTTTATTTACAATCAAATTACAATTTATACTACAAAAATAATTATTTACATTTTTAAACACACTTTGAACAAAGAGAAACCTCGTACACAGGTTAAAACTTTATTAAAACAATCGTGTATTATACATCATTGCTATTTACAATGAGAAACTAAGGACTTTCACATTTTGATGAAAAAAGACTTGTTTTTTAAAAATTTTACCTCTTCCCAATTTGACGTTTATCGAGCTCTTTTTGAAATGAGTCGTACAGCCTATTACGGTTTTCTGGATTTCTGTCGTTGTCATTCTGAAAACAAAAATATCATCATGCATTTGCCCAAATTTCAGCATTTTTTTTGGACATCAAATTCCATGGGCATGCACTTACTTTTGTCCGACTTGCGTTTAAGTTTTGTAAAGATCCCGTGCTTGATCCTAGAGGATTCATCCAGATATTGCTTCCTTCCAGATCCCCGACTGAATTATTCAACATTTCCGCTGACAAAGTCGGCCTTGCTGGTATGATAGGTGAACGGACACACACGCTAATGAAAAATATTCAATAGTTCTTTTAATTTCAATCGAAACTTACGAATTGACGTCTTCTAATTTTTTGAGAAGGCGTTCGTTTTCACGACAGACGAGCTCCTGATCTCGAATAAGAAGGTCCCGGATGGCGAAAAGCTCCGAATTCTCTCTTCTCAACGCGTCATTTTCTTTGGAATAGTGTTTGACAAGTTCTGCCAGCTCGGAACCTTCCATGTCGGCGATATGTTCCAAATCGACTTTCGGAGGTGTAGACAAACTACTCGGCTTGCTAAAAAAATAGGGTAAAAAGAAAAAAAGTTAGAAAATTTACATGATAATGTCGGGTCGTTGGCTATCGATCTGCACTTAACCTCAAAGCAGCTCGTAGATGGTCATTTTCACTTTGCAAAGCGTCTACTTCTCTTTTCAAACTAACGATCAATGCTTCTCTTGGATCCTAAGAAACTTTAAAATAGAAAAAAATACGATAAATCAAGTTTTTAATATACCATGACGACTATAGGCTTATTTCTAATCTTTTTTGCACGCGATGCATATCTAAGTGTGTTCAAACTCTCCGTTACGTTAGATCTGGCAGGCGAAATGCAAGCAATCTGCAAAAAAATAAGTTGAGAAAGACGCCTTTCAATTGGGGGAAAATGGGATTCGAGGAAACCTCAGGCAAGATAGGAATTGTTTTTGGGACTATTAGAAACCATTGGTTGAGGTTATCAAATTAACAAAGCTAAAATGACGTGAACAACAGTGGTGACAAGGTAGCTGTGACTCAAAATTTACCATTAAAGTGACCCCATTTCCGGCCAAACTGTCCGCCAACAATTTGGTGAGTTTGCTGTCTCTGTACGGGATGTGTCCGGTTTTCTTTTTGCTGTCGCTCAAAGACGCGATGCAATAACCTGAAAGGAAGAAAAAAACGGCGACGGTTAGAAGCGAGAACGTAAAGTGTCGGTCGGTTCAAAGGAGTATCGATCGGAAATCGATTTAACTGTCGAGACTCTCATTTATTAAAGAGCCTTCTTTTTCTCAAATAACAACCTTCCTGGGTTCTTTCATACTTCCATAATTGATTAGGCAAAAACAGGTGTTATAAAAACAAATTCCGCCCCCTTCTAAAAACAATGACGTCACTATTGCATTAAACCCTATTTTTAAAGCACGAATTTAGTATTTAAAATAGTTCCTTGACATTATAGGCATTGATTTTCATTATGTACGATTGAATTTTATATTGGATTCAAAATAATTTATTCATAAGGGCAAATACTAGTAATAGTTTATTCAAATCAACAATTGCTTTGTTTATTTAAGAAATTGAGCAATTTTCTTACCTAAAACCATGAGACTTTTGTTTATGTTGTTGGCTTCTTCCAAAGTTTTCCCTTCGCTTTGGGTCTTTTTTGTCATCTCGCTCCCCGCTAAGTCGACGAAGTTAATTTTTCCTTGTTTGGTTATAAAAACACCATTTTCCATCTATAAAAATAATTATTTTGTGTAATAAAATCATTCTGGCTTATAAAAATGGAGATGAAACCATGAAAAATACAGGTCTGGAGGTGGGCCTGATGCTAACTTTCTCAAAGGAAAGGAAAAAAATTTTTTTATCTTCGAGGTATAAAAAATGAAAATTTTTCCCTGCCAGGCTTCAGAATTGGCGTAAATAGGCCAACTCCCTAATATCGGGGGAAAATTCCCCTTAATCGGATGGAAATTGGTTTGTGCGGAAAATATTTTCCGGATAAAAACTGGAGGCGGACGGCCGGAAAGGCTCAAAAAGAGCTTTTAAGTTTGGAACCTTCTGAAGACTCCTGAGTATAGGCCGTAGATGTAAACTTTGAGACTCTCCTTTCCAACCAAAAGGATGCCTGAACATCCCTTTTCCGTTCCTAAACGTAGGAAAGGTTTTGGGAAGGTTTCTATTGTGTTTCCTCAAACGGAGGGCTCTCATTAGCTGGGTATGGATGGGTACATGTGAGTTAACGATACCATAACCAAGAGCTTTCAAATTTTTAGTTCCCGCGTTTTTTCAAAAATTCATGTTTGAGATTTGCCTAAATTCAAACTAGTTTGATAACATGAGGGGGGTTAATTTTTTTCCTCTCGTAAGGAAAGCTCGTTTCATTTTTTCCTTCTCCAAACGAGCTTTTCTTGCGAGATGAAAAAGTTAACCACCTTGTGTTGTCAAACGAGCTATCTTTGCGAGAGGAAAAAATTAACCCCTCGTGTATCAAACTAGTTTGAATTTAGGCGAACCTTAAAATGAATTTTTAAAAAACGCGGGAACTAAAACACATGAATGCTTGCACATGCGCGTTGTTATGGTATCTAAACTCACATGTACCGCTTTGTAACATATCCTTGATTTTCAGTTTAGTTATATTCAAGGTATCCTTTTGGTTAAGGAAAGGGAAGTTTCAAGGAAGGTTTAAAAAGAAAAAATCAATTTTTGAAGTCGTACTTGTAGCTCTGATGTTATATGAACGGTTAGAATTGTGTGACTCCTGCTCGAATGCTCGTTCATCGTATGAGACCCAACTGCTCTATTTTTCATCCCTAAAAAAAAAAATTAAAAAAATTTGATTAATTATCTTCAAACCTTCTTCTAAAACGGCGAGTAAATCGTCCAGTTCTTCGCAGTCGACAGTAAACAAGTTTTCGACGAAAAATCTCTGAGATTTCTTCGACCATCGTACAGCCAGAGGTTTTCTCGCCGTTCCCGGATTGAGCAAATCGATAACCTATCGGAAAAAACATTTACAATGAATTACGATAAAATCAAAATGTCAAAAAGCTCATTTGGGTCACCGCATATTTTCATATTGACAATGACATTCCACAAATCGCATTAGAGGAGAATGATGAGCAGAAAATAATGATAATAATTTTTACCTTTCATTGTATATTTCCAAAAAAGATGCTTTGAGAATAAAATGGACGTTGCTTCTTTCTTGAAGAACTTTAAATAAATACATAAAAGATCTAAATATCAAGCCATGGTCGTCTGAGTATAAATTGACTTTTTTCCCATTGAACTGAAAAAATTGAAAAATTAATAAGTTTAGTGAAGGATTTTCGGAGAAATCTGAGGGTCAAAATGTGCGTGTTTAGTTTAAATAGTGTTTTTAACACCTCCGATAAAAAAATTTAGCCCTTGATTAATGATAGTAAATGAAAAAAATATTAAATATTGGGGGTCGCATGTTTCAAGGTTTCGATGAGTCGATATTCTGCGATTGGAAAAAGTAGAAAAGGGATTGAAGGGTTTTTCAAGGCTTTGAAAGCCTATTGAGAAATGCAAATGGTATTTTTGACCTTTGCCCGTTCATTTCCGTCAACTTACGAGGGATGGAGGGCCGGTGAGGGTGTGAGTTTTCCCGCTGCCCGTTTGTCCGTAGCAGAAAGCGGTCGCGCTGAAGCCGTCGACGGCCATTTCGATGAGTCTTGTGATCCCTGAGTACTGGAGGACGTCTTCCTGCGTAGCGCCGGGTTCGAAGACCACATTGTACGAGAAGAGTTTCGTTTTCGTCCCTTTCGTTCCCGGCCCGTCGGTTAGTCCGGTCAGCTATAATAAAAATCGAAAAAGATATAGCAAAATGTCTCGTAAAAAAGAAAAAAACTAAGAACAGGTATAAATTAATGGATGATAATCCAATAAAATCGCAGTAGAAAAGAAGGTTGATATATTAATTTTTCAAACCTAGAAAAGGGGAGGGGCGAAGGGCTAGTGAGTCAGACTTGATTAGCAAACGGAAGCTTATGCAAATTTGAATGTTGATTAAAGGGCAGGTCAAGGGCGGCTAGAGCGGATTTATGACTCATTTCCCCAACTGATTTTGCCTCTTTATGAATATTAGGTACTTGCCAAGAATTTCATCAAAAAAGGCAACCGAGAGTTTCTCAACTTGGGGAAAAAAAGGAAAGTCCTTCCCAGCAAGACCACGCGAAACGGGCGTGAGCAGCACAAATCCTGCTTGATATGCGGGGGATTCGGTAAGATCGGGAGCCAATAGCGCATTAAACAAAACAGTGAACAGGCAGATCTTTGCCATTTTTGGCAGAGAAAAAAATCTCTCGACATTTTCAAGTTAACAAGGAAA
>JACGAQ010003403.1:0-29430 GCA_014119065.1 Orius insidiosus | reverse complement strand
AGGAGTCGTACCATCAACAGGGATCCTTTGTAGAGATGAAGACGTCACGGAGTTTTTAAAAGTCACCCATCTACACATCTTATTTAAAAGCGATTAAAACGTTAAAGTCACTCCCGTATATGGTCGAGATATTTGACTGAATTGGCATCGGGTAAAAGTTGCGGTCGCTATTTCGTGATGTAAGTTAGGAATCAGTCATCGCCCACATCGAAGCTCCGGCTACCAATTGAAGATTCCGTCACTCCGACAAAAAAAAAAAAACTCCCTCGGTCTCATTATGTAAATTTAAAAATGAAAATTAATCGAGATAAAAGTTCGCGTTAAATAAATCAAGTAGCGTTTCGAAGAATCGGCGTTCATATACACGAGTTTTATCATTGTTTATTACCGTCCGTTTTGGTCTCGAGCCGGATCCATTGTTGTCGAAGCGGGCGAGGCGGAGACCTTCGAGACCGGGATGTGCGGAGAACGTTTAATTGCCGCCCCGCGCCGCCGTCTTGTTCAACTCCCCGAATTGCGCAAGAACCCTACATTTCTAGCCACTCCCCGGATCTCGTTTACAAGACTTCTGCACTTGACTATCAAATCACCCTTTCCCTACCCCCAATGCTTTAAAACAAGGGAAAGAAGCTTTATTCTCTCAAACTTTATCACAGCTGTCACCAGTTTTACCGCTTTAGTTTTGAAAGTTATCAACCGAATAGCAACAAACAGTTCCTTAAGCCTATCCTATGGCTCAAGATGATTCTTAGATAAGCTTCGAAGGGTATCGTTTTTCTTCCAATTTGGGCGCTAAGTCTGGTGGAGATATTTTCAAGGAAAACTTAAGCCTAATAGTGAAATCCGATTTTTTGGGTACAGCACTACGCTAATGTCACGGTTAAGCGTTTTTCGAGCGCGTGAATCAAAAAGTATCCTAATAAGACAGAAAAAATAGGAAATTATGGTTCAATGAGTAGCGGAATCACCTTGAGAGTCCCAGAATAAAAACAGACTTAGCAAATTAAGAGAGCCAAACAGATTTACACCCCAATTATAAATTAGCCTGAGCGGAGTTGAAAATCTAAGGAACATTAATAACGTCAAAGGTTAAGGCGAGGCCAGAATATTTAACGTCTACCCTATTTTTTCCTTCTTTCTCTAATTCCTCTCACTCAAGCGTTTTTTTCCCTCCGGTAGGTGAACGTAGCGTACTTTGGTAGCCTCGTTTTGATCGAGGAACTTTATTGCCTGAATAAGTTGTGGAAATACCACGGGGCTGATATTAGTAAAATTTAATGGGATCGTTTAACGTCATGTTTTTTACGTTCGGACATGCGATTTTGTCTTTAATAGACACGCGAAGTGGAGCGTAAAAAAAACGTTCAATTTTCCTCTTACCTTTCACGGATAGCCAAAAAAAAGCAAATGGGCTACATGGGAGGTAAAAATCCATAACGAAACATTTTCCTATCAACATTGGCTGAATTAGCCCCTGTAGACGGGGCTTTTTAATCAGACCTGGCGTTGAACATCTCTTTTACCGGGTGGTTTTGAGTCGTTCTCGTCGATTTTCTGGCGTAAAAACACCCGTTAATCAGGTGACTTGGCTTGGAGCATCTTTTTCCGGGTTTAGGGTCGCTCTCGTCGATTTTCTGCCGTAAAAAAAAAATTAATCAGGTGACCTGGCTTGGAACATCTTTTACCGGTTTTAGGGTCGCTCTCGTTGATTTCTGGTAAAAACACCCGTTAATCAGGTGACCTGGCTTTGAGCATCTCTTTTACCGGGTTTTGGGTAGCTCTCGTCGATTTTCTGGCGTACAAACACCCGTTAATCAGGTGACCTGGCTTGGAACATCTCTTTTGCCGGGTTTAGGGTCGCTCTCGTCGATTTTCTGGCGTACAAACACCCGTTAATCAGGTGACCTGGCTTTGAACATCTCTTTACCAGGTTTTGGGTCGTTCTCGTCGATTTTCTGGTGTAGAAACACCCGTTTAATCTGGTTTTTTTTGGCGTTTTAACATCTTTTTAACCGTATTTTTGACCGTTTTCTATTTGGACACCTGAACCAAAGCCCCCAGTCATCTCTCCCTTTTCCCGCCCACGATTTTCGATGATTTTTAAAGGTTTTCTTTGGTATCTTCGGTGTACCTCTGGGGCATATGCAAATAAAATCTAGGCCATTTGGGTATTGTTCTGGTTGGAATTCGGGTGCTTTGCAATGGTCCACCCTCTTTGGGTGAAAGGTGGCAAAGATTTTTTCATACCCCGAGGGCGCATAGCAATCTTATCTTATCTTTCGAGACATTAGCGTCCTGGCCACTTTCGAATCATTCAATCACATGTTCGGACCTTTATCTTTTTATTACCGCCCCGAAAGAGTTCGATGTCGTCATTTTCTCTCTCTTTCTCTCACAGTTTATTAAAATGTGTAGCGGCTGTCCTTGTGCGGAGATAAAACGTCTTCATCCCGTGACAAGCGAGCCTAATTCGGGCCACGACCCTTAACCAGATAGATCCTCATGAATACGTAATTAATTTTATTTATGCCTCCAAGGTCTTGTCGGCGAAAATTTATATAATTAATTTATCATTGTGTAGGCGTCTTTTATACAGCATAAACCATTACCCAATTTCTTTAGTTCAAAAAATAATTTGCGAAACTAGGATTTTTCTCAATTTATTTGATCAAAGGGCTTTTTTTGCGGTTATTTTTAATTATTTTAGATCATTCTTCTCGGTCAGTAGCCTGATAAACCTCATAGTGGGGGGCAGAGAGACATCATTTTGGCTTCTGTAACTTTTTGAACTTTTTTCCCCAAATAAAAGTCCACTTTTTGCTTAATATGGGAAATATTTTATCGTATTTTATACAGGATTCCGGTTGTTTCATTGATATGTGAGCCTAAACATAAAATAGGCAGGAAATTCCTTTTTGATATTGGCAACTTTCATTGAATTGTAGTTCTGGCACATAATATCCAGTTTCGAGACCCTGATTTATTTCATTTTTATAATGTAGTAAAGTGTTCGTTTATATAACCCTGCTTACAGTGTAACTAGTTTAGTGCTCAAAACGGAATAAATTAATTTTATCAATTGATTGCAATTATGGGCCCTTTCTCCGCTCGAGTTTACAGATGGTCGGTTTCAATAAGCGGTGAGAATTAAAAAAAAAATAGGTTGAAAGCGAGCGGTTTGATGTTTAAATGATGGAAAAATCTCTTAAGATTAATTGACGTATGAGGATAATGGAGCAGGATCGGTGAACCTCTGACACTTTAGAGAGAAACTACCTCTTAATATATGTACGCCCTCCACTTTTTTTATCTTTAAGGCAAATATAGGAGGCGTTATATTAAGAGGGCGAAATTTCACACAGCATTTTGTCTTCAGGATATCTTAAGATTATTCAAATTTCGACGATAAATTGAAGGATTTGAAAGGTTCTTATAAAAAAAGATCATCGTTCTTTGAAGACTTCAAACTTTTACTCGTTCGGGGCTATAAAATGACCAAATAGGAGATTATCGAGATACTTAAATTAGAAACTAAATTTTTATAATATTATTGATCAAAGTATAACAGTCCGAAAATCCTTTTGCCAATAGGAATCTTGAGGGACGCATTAGAAATAACATAAAATGTGAGGTGGTGGTTGTGAAGAAAACGGGGGCGGTTGGTAGAAGGACGTTCAATACCCTACGGCAAACTTGGACAAACCGATGGGCAGATAAAAGAAAAAGAGCCCTAATTGATAATTCAGAGCTCTCTATCCAAATGCTTTTGAATAGCCAAGAGAGGTAGAGCAGAGGTCTCGTTGAATAGTTCAAATTTTTCTCTACCAAGCACACCGGCTGTAGCCTGTAATAGGCCTTTGCAATAACAGAGGACATGCCCTGACGTTTCCTACTCCTCCATACGGAAAGGGCAAGTGCTTTCCTCCTTCAATTCATATCTTTGAAAGAGTTTGCGGAGTTGGTTATGAACGCAGGCTTACTATTAGGTGTACAAAATGAAACTCAGCCACATTGTAAATTTGAATTTTGTAGATTTTAGCCGAGTTTCATTTACACCTAGTAGTTCATTTTTTCAAAATTTTAAACATTTTAGGAGTTAAAGTCCATCAAAAGTTGACCTTCTCCGTGTAAGAAGGTTATTGAAGTATAACTATTAAGAAGGTTAATTTTGAAAGACTTGTAAATCGTAAACCGTTACAGATATTGAAAAAATGCAATAAGTAAAATCAGTTGGAAATTCAATTCTTTAATTTTTATTCTATTCATTTTTTCTCTAGGACGCACGGTTTTCAAGATAAATTTATTTAAAAAAAATTATTTTCCGAAAATGGTGCATACTAGAAAAAAATAATTAAGTACAAATTTATAGAGAATGAAATTTCCTACAATTTTTATTTATTAGGTGTACAAAATGAAAACTCAGCCACAGGGTAAATTTGAATTTTGTAGATTTTAGCCTAGTTTCATTGTGTACACCTAATATTAGTAAGGGGAGCGTTGTATTCAACATTTTTGTAAAAGTAATAAAACTAAATTTCTCAAGTCTCAATTATTATTGAAAGGAACAATTCCGCCAAAATAAGCCCCATAATTTACGTGTAAACTGATCAAAATTTTCTTGATTTAATGAAACTTATCGATATGAAATATTGCTTATGAAATTTCCGAACTAGAGTGAAAGGAAGGCGATGCATGCTTGAGGCGACCCTGTTTACAAATGATTGTAGTATTCAAATCCCGGAGGCACGAGCCTTCTAACAAATGGTGCGTCAATAGCGGGCGCGTAACGAGGGCGTTGCCAAACAAGAGGTGGCGCAAGGGCGACGAGTCATCTCGCCGCGAATCCCTCTCATTCAGTTTAAACCTATGACCCAGCAACCTTTACGACACTAGCACACAAAAAAAAGCCCGTACCTTGAATGACTTTCGTAATAATTATTGTTTTCTGTATTATTTACCGCCTACGAATCGGACCTTGGTATTTTGACAGAAATGAGTCGGCACAAGTGATGAGACAGATGCGGTTTGACGTCTATTTCGACTCGAGGTCACTTTCTTATATTGCGAAACTCAAGTAATTTTATATAATGAATATCTTTTGTATGCTCTCCATTTCCCTAAAGAAAATATCTCTTTTATATCATTTGAATAAAGAATAATTTTTTTAAAACCTCAAACTATTAGGTGTACAAAATGAAACTCGGCTAAAATTTACAAAATTCAAATTAACTCCGTGGCTGAGTTTCATTTTGTACACCTAATAAATAAAATTGTAGGAAATTTAATTCTCTATCAATTTGTACTTAATTATTTTTTCTAGAATGCTCCATTTTCGGAAAATAATTTTTTTTAAAATAAATTTATCTTGAAAACAGTGCGTCCTACAGAAAAATGAATAGAATAAAATTATTGAGAATTGAATTTCCAACAGATTTTATTTAGTGTATTTTTTCAATATCTGTAACGGTTTACGATTTACAAGCCTTTAAAAATTAACCTTCTTAATGATTATACTTCAATAACCTTCTTACACGGAGAAGGTCAACTTTTGATGGACTTTAACGCCTAAAATGTTCAAAATTTTGAAAAAATGAACTACTAGGTGTACAAAATGAAACTCAGCTAAAATCTACAAAATTCAAATTTACCCTGTGGCTGAGTTTCATTTTGTACACCTAATAGATAAAATCCGCGAGGAAAAAATATTTACCCCGTTATTCTCAAAGGGAAGACAGGTTGGGATCCTGCCGTTGCTTCCCTTCGCCCTAAACATTCCTAATCTCACCCCAATTGCAACTCTCCTTAATTTCACCCTAAAGAAACTCGCACTAATTCCACCCTAAAAACAACGTTTTATGCCGAAATGCCATTATGGTGAAATACTTTGGGACTAACGAAAATCGGCATACTTCAGGGGAAATTAAGGCGAGCTGCTTTAAAATCGAGGGAATGCCCTTCCATTTATAATATTTTATAATTTGGTACTTAACTTATATGATGATTTTAAAATAATTAAAACACCTTGCGTAATCATAGGAAAAGTAACTCATTAAAAATAATAACTTCGAGAACTATTCAGGGGAAAATGCATTAAAAGTGATGAGGAAAAAGAAGTGTCCGTCGCTAAAAATAAGGAAGCCAGTAAAAAAAAATGAGGTGGTTAATTTCTTAAGTCTTTACAGTAATTACTTGTCGGATTATTGAAATTTTACCGGTTTTTTCTGCCTGAAAAAAGTATTTAAAAAGTGATTTTAATAAGGTTATGATTACTTCCTGAAGGGGGAAAGAGAGGCCTGAGGGTTTCGAAGATTCTCTTCGGGGTCGCCTCCTAGTTCTTGATAATAGCGATCGACCACACCTGCACTTTAGGGTCATCAGAGATGACCCCATGAGAGGGAACAATACAACGGTAATGAGGAATGTTATTTATTATAGAGGCGAAACAGCATCGTCTGTTATTCTCTTATGAGAAAGTATTACAATTTTTTCCGACGACGCAATTTGGACCTTTTCCTTCCGGCAATTATTTTTTTTTTTCGATTTTCTTGAGAATCTCAATTTTAAGACAATTTTTCATTTTTTGACATCATTTTCGTAAGTTTCAGAGAGGAAATATAGAATTATTTACATTTTAATCCATTTAAAAAAAATGCAATACGGTTGGACTTATTTTTATTCTGTTTACAACCAATAATTTAAAAAAAAGAGAAAAATATTTGCATAAAAATTTTTTTTATCATAAGTATGCAATGTGGGTTAAAAAAAAGACTTTTCATGTTTGATACACAAAGGAGCCTTAAAGCATCAAATTTATAATGTGTATCTAGTATGAAGGCTTATTAGAGAAGGAAAGCGAGTTGCATAAACTTGTTGAGGTATAGTCGGGATGCGTGAAGTAGATTTGCATAGAACAAGCGATGAGGGGTTGTAATTATACCGTATTATAATTACTCGGAAGAGTGGGTGTGATGGACGGGGCCCACCAAGGGTTCGCAAAGGAAAAAAAAAAGAAAAGCAAAAAAAAAAAAGTTCCATCGGTTCTATCAAATTTCACCCTCTTAACACGATTCATCCTCCGCCCACAAATTACAAACGGCCTCCAACCGTCTCGGGACATGTTCTTATCCTTCCTCACGAGTTCCAAAGATCGAAATCAGTTTTAGATTACATGAGATAAGGGACGGCCTTTAAATCTAATTAGGTGGCGCAACTTGGCGGCTCCCCTTGTCAACTCTGGCTCACCTATAAATCTCTTCATTCTTCGCAAGAGCAATTTTCTTCCAGAAAAAAAAAAAGGTTAATTACCTACGGTTATTGACGTCTTTATCCAGATAATGCCATCAAACTCAATTTTTTTAAAATACTATATCGATATTCCATTATAGAATCTGTTCTTAAATCAAAATGGACAAAAAAGCCAAATTTAAAGCGTAAAAGTTAGTTTCTCTGCACAAACACCGATAAAAACTCCCAAAAGTTTAATTTTGGGCACAAAGACCCTCTCTAAAAGGTTTTCTCTGTTAAATGATCAGCGTTTTTCATCACTGATTGGTAAATATACTGATTAAATGATTTACGAAATATCTACTTGGCCCCCTTAAGGAAGCCCCGAAAAACGAGTAAATCCCTCATTCCGCTTTCGATCTAGTTTTATTGCTTATTTGTCAGGTTTCGTAAGCTTCTTAAATTGAGGCGAAAGTTTTATTTCGTTTATTTTTTTCTTCTGAGACCGAAGAAGCTGAATCTTGTCGTGCGATCCAATTTCTCGGGAGCCCCCCGAGGCCGTCTCGTGCTCTGATCATAAAACAAAAGGCAAATGAGCTTTCCTGGCGGAAACCAAAACGTTTTCGATATTAAAAAAATCGGGAGTTGATCGTTGCCCAACCCATCGTGATTGCCGGCACGAGCCCTTCTTGCGCAAAACCAAAATATCACCTCATCCGCCAAAAAAAGGAAATTAAATTTTATAAAACGTTAAAATAGGATTAACTCGTTTTGTACCTGAGGGCTACCTACGTTTCTTAATCCGACGTTTTTAATTCGAATCCGTTGTCCGTTACCGAATATGACGGGCTCGCTGTAGGATACCGAAAGGGTACTCCAAAACGAAAACTCAATTAGCGCGAAAACCGGCCGGTTTGGAAAGACAACTAGACGTTTTGATAGTTTCATCAAAAGAATTTGGCTTCCTATGAAGCTTTCGGAGGTCCTCAGGCTACCGGGGTCTTCACCTATGTATTATTATAAAGTGAGTGGCCGTATTCAAATCTAAACCATAGAGAATGTGCACTAATTTCAATGCGTGCGCATGGATCTTGATAACAAAAAAATACACCTCACAAACGGTAATTGGCCCAGCCCCTCAACCATCCGATCAAGGAACTCCATTTCGTAACTTTTAATTTCTTTTTCTTCAATGTTTTTCTTTGGGGCGTGCCAAAAAGAAGAATTAAAATATGCGGAAAAAAAGTGAAAGAATCGTTCTAGATACAAGTGGAGTAGATGATCCGGAGAAAATCGTAGGTTAGCTCCCGTGAGAGGCTTGAGGGAAGTTGGGGCTGTGTGGTCTCCCCGCGTGGGCGTATGACCAGAGGCAGACACGTCTCTTCCACTGTTCTACGCCCATTCACGCTTTACGTCTTCCGGATCTTAGCAGGACTTTCTTTTAAAATTCGCCCGTTAGAGCGTGAAATCCCTCAAGAATGTGTGAGTACATCCGCGGCGAGGGAGGGCAAATCTCGACCCGGAGGGACCCACGGAAAACAACCGGAGGGCCCTATATTTAACGTCAGGCTCAATCTCGCTATGTCGCCCTGCTCTTTCACGCAGTCCCCTTCGGCTCGTCGTGACTTCGGATCCACCGCGTTTAGGCCAAAAAAAAAGAAACAAAAAGAAAATCAAATCACGCGACGTTTTTCACGAATTTTATTACTATTTGGTTAAGCATCCATTGAAGTTTTTTACAGCCCTCAAATTACAAGGCGTTGAAAAATCATAAAATCTTGAAGGTGTTTTATTCTAACTGGAACTTCACACCTTTTTCAAGCCGCATTGTTAAAACTGTTTTGCTAGAGTGAACACATTTCTTCTTAAAAACCGTTTTCCCACCTCGAACCGCCCTCTAGAATTTATCGAAAGTCATAATTTCTCAAGTCCAATAAAGAAAACGGCATAAACGTTTAGATTTCGAGAGCTCGTAGCGCTCATGTAACGGGCAAATAAAAAAAAAATTCCCTAAGGCTAACTTTGAGTATTAGAGGTAATTATAAAAGATCCTAGCTCGTTCGAAATTGAAAAATGCCGAGTACGCGTGAGTTTTGCCCGGGCGAGTAGAAGACCGACTGTAACCCTCTCACGTCTGCTCTCGCCCCTCTCAAGTAGCAAAACCTACGCTCAAGGAGGTAAACTCTCAAAATCCTTAAAAATACTTTAGACAAAAATTTTTTGGAAGACTTCTAAACTTTAAGCCCGATTTTTTTGCTAGGAGAATGATGACGCCTATCGGGGGAAAAATGGGGTGCCCCAGTTCGCCAGGGATGACCAAACACTTTTAATTAAAATTCTATAGCCCTTTTAATCCAAACAGTATAAACATTTTTTTGTTAAAATATACCTTCTTCTAGCTCTAAATCCATGAAATCGCGGAGGGGGGCACGCAGATAAAAAGAACCCGTGGAAGGTTGCGTAACATTCGTAGGTCAGAGCGTAACCTTTTCCCGAGTCCAGATAATGAGACACACTCCCTCATCCAATTAATTTTAAAAAAGACAATTTTTTATTCTCGAACAAAACATTTTACGACCAATTTGAATGAAATTTCCGTCATTGACCTATCAAATATGAAAAAGAAAATCAGATAAAAAAATATATCTACTATTTATAATAGAGACATTCGTAAAAAAAATTCTCAGATTTTAAAATCATAAACAGATCTCGGACATATGGAATTATGAGCGACATAAATCAAAAGTGGGAACGTTAAAAAAAAAATGTATAAAAAATCACGTTTCCTCTGCATTCTAAAACTCGCGGCTCCCCCGACAAATATAGCCGGCACTTTAAAAGGCTTTGACGAGGGCATTATATCACTTTTGGACTAGATCGTAATTTTAAGCAATAAAAAAATATAAATAAAAAAAATTTTATGAAAATTTAAACTATTTTAATAAGACCTTAAGCATCAAGGTTAGATTTGCAAGAGTATTGTAACTTAGAGGCTCGTTCTGGTCCAATTGTAGCTTTGAGCAATCGAGCTTTGCGCGCACGTGGTCTCGAGAAAGGCGGAGAAACCTTTCGTAAGACGGCGCGACCCGCCCGAACGATCTCCCCGACAAAAGAAGGCACAATTAGTTGAAAAACACCCTTCCAACATAAACAAGAAGGACTTGGCAATTCATTAAATTAGCTTCTTCATTCCGGTATACACCCATTAACCGTCCCCCTAATCGTTCTTGTTTTTGTCTTTCTTTTTTTTCTTTTATTGTCCATCTCTTAAAGGAGAGACCCTTCATTGAAAGCGAAGAGTTCATTGATTTCAACAGAGCTCGTTTTCCTTTTAAAAAAAATAAGAAACAATGAAATAGAAAGAAACTTGAATTGAGAGACTTTAATGCTTCGGAGAAGAAGTTTCCCCATAAAATATTTCCATCCTCCTAATTTTCAGTTCGAAATGATTTGAAAAAAAGGTCGTTCCTTTAAGTCCGAATCTGCGGAAAGGTTTATTCCTCCGGTCTCGCCCATTATCGTGAGGTGATCTCCAGTTTCTCGGTGAAAGTCGCCCGCTTTGCATAACAATAATACCCTTATTTATCTAGAAGTCGGGTGGGGCACGTGCACGGATTCCTCCTTTTGTTTACATCACGTCAACAATACGATCTGAATTATAGAAAAGATTGATTTTCTTCTAAGGGGGCCTTTAAAGTGAAAAGAGGGTTTTGGTGGTTCCTTTTTTCCTTTATCAAGCCTTGTTTACATAAAATTTCACCAAGAACAAGATGTAAATTACCTCCCACGTACCTTACCGGTGTAGTAGCTCTGATAAGAAGCTGTCAGTTCGACCAGTTTGGGACTTTGTAAATTTTAATAACAACAAACAGTTGTTTAAGTCAATTTTTATTTTCCCCCTATTCACTTCGCATTTACATAAAGTGTAAAATGACAGACGCTTTGCGAAACGATTAATCTAAAGTCAAATTTTTTTTTGCATCATTTTTTGTTGTTGCTTTTTTAAATAGAGTGTAATTATCGCTTGAAGGTTTTGATCGATTAACTTGAAAGGTGACGTTTTCATATGCAGCGGACGCAGCAGGGCGCTACGCTACCATCGCTTAGATTGAGACTAACTAATGGAATCAATGTCCCGATTTCCAAAGCTTTCATAGCCATGAATGTTAGCCAGACCCTAGTCGAGAGATTTTCTGTGTCTGGGGTTTTCCTTAGCTTTATATGGCCCAGAAGCTCCCCTTTGAATCTTAATTTCTGAGTTTGGCAAACTGGTTCAATATTGTGAGCGAAGTTATTGTCCGGCAAAGAGCAATGTTTTTTTGTTCGGAGGTTCAAGATTTATCTTAATTCATGTGAATTTGACCCGAAATGGTGCTCGTGTAACTCGGTTGCATTTTATCAATGTCGGTTGCAGTTGGAAGTGGTTCCCGATGGGGCGGCGCCAAATGCGTTTCCCGAGTAGGGAGTGGAAGGTATTCCGCCCCAAAACGGCCTCTCGTCGCGTCCTTTACGATCGTGAATCATCCTCGAAAAGGTTTAAATCAACCTGTTTTTCAACGCGGGGCCCCGAGTGAGACAATGGGATAATAAATACATCGAAATACGGAACCCCGCTTTCTCGGAAAGTGTAGCAGTCGCGCGAGTTCCAAAAATATCGGAAGCCCCAGAATCATCATTTTTCCCCTCTTTGTCAACGTATTATGATTTTAATTAAACTGTGTCAATTAACGTTTGTTTAGGATGTTACAGCCATTTTGGAGAGAAGCATCCTATCATCGACCGTATTTTACCGGAATGCAAATTTAATTCCTTCGTTTTTCTACCTTTTCCTTATCATTATTGTGCCTTATCTTAAAATGTTTTGCATTTTGCTTTCACAATTATGCAAGTCTTTTATATTCTAATTTATTTTATATCCCTTTTTTCGGGTGGCCAGATGGCTTTCAGTATACTGTAATTAAAAGTATAACAATGTCATTTCGAGATGCGGGTTCCTTTCTGAAAGTTGGAAATTTTCTTCAAATTTGAAAGATTTACGTTCTTCTGTTCACAATGGGGTCGGCTTTTTTTTCTGTGGGGGAAGAGTATCCCTTAAGGCAATAGATCGAGTTAGGGAATGGCATTTGCAAAAATGGACACTACTCGTGCAACTTTACTCCAACACGGAACGTTCATAAAGACTTCGTGACCGAGGGAATGTAGAAAACGTCCAAAGCGCTGTACCAACAAATCAAAGCCTTCTGGATCCGTCGAACGTGGGCGATCTCGACGACCATCCGGTTCATTAAACGTGTTAATGGGAGATCCTTTATAATGGAAAGTCGATGAAATTTAAAAGCAGTGGCTTACAATTGGCTAATAAATTAAAATCATTGTCTACCAAGCTCTTTTTATCATCCAGAGGAAAATTGATCAGTGCTCTCTGCGTTATCTCCCGTCCTTTCGGTCGACGTAAGTTTTTCCGGAACACTTCAAGGCCTCAATTTTCATCCGATTTTCACCGAATCTTTCTTTTGTACTTGAAATCGTCGAAAGCTTTTAAAATTATCAAAAATGGCTAGATCTATCTGACTAAAGTTTATTGCATTCTTGCTCCGATCTTCTCCAAGCTGTCATTACTTTTCGAGCAAGATTTTAAAGAAATAATTATACGGCTTGTATTCTGGAGAGCATAAAAGACAAATAGTGACTGGGTAATCTCTTACCATGTGGATAATTATCATGAGAA
Organism: Orius insidiosus; assembly: GCA_014119065.1. Lineage (NCBI taxonomy): Eukaryota > Metazoa > Arthropoda > Insecta > Hemiptera > Anthocoridae > Orius > Orius insidiosus. The sequence goes on along the minus strand of JACGAQ010003403.1, from coordinate 16,478 downwards.
TGAGTTTGAATGACAATTATGAAGCCTCGCTTATTTAGTTGACGTAATCCTAGTCTCAGTCGTCTTTTCTCGCCTTTTTATATGACAGCGACCGGATTTTTATCTCGACCCAGTCTATTTTTCTCCTTTCTTTTTTTATATTCATTTACGCTTTTATATAATTACTTGAATTATTTCAAGTTTATTTAATTTTTTTGTAGAATTTGATGAAAAACTCCTTTCACGACGGATATGGCGAATCAGGAAACGGAAGAAATCTTGATTCTCTCTTTTTTTTTCTCTGATTTCGTGCCAATTAATCAGATCGAAGACTCCTACGGCTTTTTTGAGAAGATTGTTCTTCGGGCGACCTCATTAACGTGAAAGAGAAGGAAAAAACACCTAAAAACCGGAGTTTAATATCTCATCCGTTACGTGGACCTAAAAATAAGGTAGTCTTTTGAAAAAGGTGTAAAATTAACATAAAATCCGACTCTCTCTTTTCTTTTAATTAATAAAATTCGTCTTCTATAAAAAAAATGTTGTGAATGGTTTTTTTTTGGTATTTAATTTTTTTTAAATGCCCCGTGCCTCCCACCTTCCAACTCCTAGGACGTCATAGTTCGTGTCTTGTCGGGCACGCGAACACCCCCTCATTAGTCCTCACGTGATCCCTCGAGCGACTTTAATCCGAAGGAGATCGTAAAACGGAGAGCGGCGAAGGATAGAAGGCGAAGAGAAAGACGATCCATCAGAAAAACAGGACTAGAAAAAATCCCATTTTTTTTCCATCAAAAGATCTTTGGGTCTCCGATTTTTCCCAATTTTTTCCTCTTCCAAACTACTCTTACAATCATCAGTTATCGCCTAACTTCCTAAAGATCTTTATAAGGTAAGAAAAAATGTTGAAAAACCAGTGGCTCATCCTGATTGAAATTCATAATGAGAAGGTTCGTTTATGAATTATTTTCGCTCCAAAACGCAATTAATGAAACCAATAAATAAGAATATTATAAGGGTCTGATTAGCAAGTAATTTCTCAATAAAGGTGTAATTAATTCGTATGAAAGTTCCAGTCCTGGGCATCATTCTCCGTCGGTGGCCGATCTCTGTAATTAGGCTCGCGGCTTTAAAACATCAAGGGCGGGTCCCGAAAGTCAATTACAAAAGATTCACTGATAACATTCAAAGGTAGAAAGAGAACAGAAAAAAAAGGTTAAAAAATCGGAGAGACAACCTGAAGCAATTAATTAATTAATCGTTACGATTAAAAGGAGGGCGGGATGATGAATTTGAGCCGGACGTGAGCCGAATCCGCCGAAAACAAATTCTACCTTCTCATTTCTAAATTTTTTAGCCTTTTCCTAAATTTTGCACAACCCAAATAAAATATCAATTCGATTTTTTCCCCTTCTAGATAATAAGACAGAAAAAAAAGTCCCAAATTTTATTTTTATTTTCTGGTCTTTTCGGTCATGTAATTGGGAGAGGTCTCTTGATTTTATTACCCGCTCCACTTCGGTTTTCCATTAAAATTTCGGCATTCGGAAGATTCGGGCGCGGAATTTTTTTATCACTTAAGGGCTTTAAAAGTCTCTCCCACGCTCCTTAATTGACTTATGCAAACAAAGAGAAGGATTTTTGATTTTGAAACTTAATAAGGGCCCCGTATTACCGGATGTTTTGGCGTCTTTTACCAAGCTCAGGGTCGTTTTCCTGAACTTTTTGATGTAGAAACATCCGTTATATTGGGTTTTTTGACGATTCAACACCCTGTTTAATGAGTTTTGCCTCATTTCCTCTCGATCTTTGGCATTGAGAATCCCGTTTAACCAGGCGTTTGGGCGTTTATCATCTTTTGGGGGTCGTTTTCGCAACTTTTTGATGTAGAAACACCCTTTCAATGAGTTTTTTTTAACCTTTGAATACACTATTTAATGAGTTTTAGGCGTTTAACATCTTTACCAAGATCAGGGTCGTTTTCCTGAACTTTTTGAAGTAGAAACATCCGTTTTATTGGGTTTTTTGACGATTCAACACCCTGTTCAATGAGTTTCGCCTCATTTCCTCTCGATCTTTGGCATTGAAAATCCCGTTTAACCAGGCGTTTTGGCGTTTATCATCTTTTCAAAGGGTTTGGGGTCGTTTTCGCAACTTTTTGATGTAGAAACACCCCTTTCAATGAGTTTTTTTTAACCTTTCAACACACTATTAATGAGTTTTAGGTCATTTGTCTCGATTTTTGGTGGATGAGCACACAAAATACATTATTAGGTGTACAAATAAAACTCGGCTAAAATCTACAAAATTCAAATTTACCCTGTGGCTGATTTCATTTTGTACACCAATAAATAAAAATTGTAGGAAATTTAATTTTCTATAAATTTGTACTAATTATGTATTTTTTTCTAGGATGCACCATTTTCGGAAAATAATTTTTTTTTAAATAAATTTATCTTGAAAACAGTGCGTCCTAGAGAAAAAATGAATAGAACAAAAATTAAAGAGAATTAAATTTCCAACAGATTTTATTAAGTGCATTTTTTCAATATCTGTAACGGTTTACGATTTACAAACCTTTAAAAATAACCTTCTTAATGGTTATACTTCAATAACCTTCTTACACGGAGAAGGTCAACTTTTGATGGACTTTTAACGCCTAAAATGTTCAAAATTTTGAAAAAATGAACTACTAGGTGTAAATGAAACTCGGCTAAAATCTACAAAATTCAAATTTACCCTGTGGCTGAGTTTCATTTTGTACACCTAATATTTAATTAATCTTGAATTAAGTTATTTAAAGACTCATTTTCGACGATTTGTATTCGATTCCGAGCCCATTGAGATTAAAAAATGTGTCGGCCCTTTCGGCTAATAAGAACGAAATTGTTTTAATCTCAGAACCGAGATGGGAAGTGTCTACACTTTTTTCATCTCTAAATTGAAATATCCCGCGTCAGTACGACAGGCCGCTAATGAGCTTTTTCCATGTGTCAAACTATAATAGGATCGCTTTCACATTTAAAATATTACGCGAGAATTTATTGGGGTTTTTGTAAAAAAAGGTTGTTTGGTTCTAAATGACTTCTTAGTGACCACTTTGAGATTCACTTTAGGTGAAATTTTTTTATGACGAATCCATCGGAAAAAGGTTAAGAATGAGTCAAGAAATTTTGAAACGGTAGCGTTTTCGAACGTTTTGCATCCCATTTTTAAAATGTCAGCTTTAATTCGAGAAAATAATAAAACGTGGAATTCACTTGTATATTTTCTGTGTTTAAAAAATAGGAAAAACAACTTGTCACACGTTTACTAAGATTTTAAATCGATGGGATTTCAGAATTTAAAGTCTCTTCCTGAGGTTTCAATGCGTTTCCCTTCTTAGAAATCGAACGCAATTTTGATTTGAGGTATTTCTTCGCATACCATTTGAGAAACAATGCCCAATATTTGGGGTTGATGATATCCGTGTATGGCTCGCAAATCTAACAAACGAAAATCAGAATTGATCTATTTCGATTTCCTTACTATCAGTGAAGCAGCATCCATCAAACTCCATTCCAAACTTGACAAGCATTTATTGGCGCAAAGTCTATCCCGCACTAGAAAAAAAAGGTATTACGTGGAGCAAAGTAGCAGTTCTGCAGAAATCGGGAATATGCAGAATAGTGTGCATAGAAATTAACCTGCTGATTCTGATTCGCACAAGTAATAAAAATTAAGACCCCAAGCGATATATCGAATCGAAGAGAAATCCAAATCGTCAAAATAAGTGTTTAGATTGATGTCGTATTGCGTTAAAAGGTTGTGCAATTTTTTAAGCCCCTGAAAAATTTCAATAATAGCTTTGTTAGAATAACAATTTGAAACTCCTGGAGCATGCGCAGAAGGTTTTGGACGTCAAATTAGACGTTAAAATCTTTGGTCTTTGGTCCGTTAAAATCTGAAGTCATCTCATTTGACGTGCTATTCCTTCTGCGCATGCTCCAGGAGTTACAAAAATGTTTCAAACTGCGGTTGAAACAAAGCAATTTTATTTATGTATTTATTTTTAACCGCTTACAGGCGTATTTTTTTTTTTGATTAGCTTACTTGGCGTGCAAGCGACGTAGTTTTGATAAGATACAAGGAGTCTAAAACGTTTAAATGTACGGCGAATTCGTCGTCGCTCATTTGGGTTTCGTCTTTCAATTTTTTGACGGGAGACGAAGCTTTCTTAGTGAGGTACTCAAGCCATTCTTTCTCTTTTGTTTCGCCCCATCCTTCGACGACGACAGGTCGAAGCCAGTCTTTCGTCGGGTCGCACATGTCGTCGACGGATGCGAAAAGATCGACAAACTCAGGGACGAGAGGGCCGCTAAACCATTCCTCAGCTGCAAATCGATTATTAAGGAAATAATTAAATATGACAAACTTATTGTAGGATTCTCGATGTCGGAAATATCGCGAACACCGATTGGCCCCCATCCTTTATAATCATTCGACGAATCGCTTTCATCTTGCGATCCCGAAATACTTTCCAAATCCTGCCCATTTTCATTTGGACTAAAAACAACTTTAGAAAAGCAAGAAACATTGAGAAATCACCTTTGGTTTTCATTCTGTATCGGAAATCCGTAATCGTCTACTTCGAATACAAAAACTTCTTCCATTTCGTCATCAACCCAAGGTGACACTTCACCACCTCCTTCGATAGTTTCGTCTTCTGAACTTTCCTCTCCGTCGTAAAATTCACAAACGCCCTTCCGAAAGAAAATAAATATATTAGGTGTACAAAATGAAACTCAGCCACAGGGTAAATTTGAATTTTGTAGATTTTAGCCGAGTTTCATTTTGTACACCTAGTTCATTTTTTCAAAATTTTGAACTTTTAGGCGTTAAAGTCCATCAAAAGTTGACCTTCTCCGTGTAAGAAGGTTATTGAAGTATAACCATTAAGAAGGTTAATTTTTAAAGGCTTGTAAATCGTAAACCGTTACAGATATTGAAAAAATGCACCAAATAAAATCTGTTGGAAATTTAATTCTCTTTAATTTTTATTCTATTCATTTTTTCTCTAAGACGCACTGTTTTCAAGATAAATTTATTTAAAAAAAATTATTTTCCGAAAATGGTCCTAGAAAAAAATTAAGTACAAATTTATAGAGAATTAAATTTCCTACAAGTTTTATTTATTAGGTGTACAAAATGAAACTCAGCCACAGGGTAAATTTGAATTTTGTAGATTTTAGCCGAGTTTCATTTTGTACACCACCAAATTTCAAATTCCATCCTTACCATTATGTTTTATTCGAAAAATACATTGTCCAGCCCTGGAAGAACACACATTTTAACTCTTGAATTTTAAATCTACTCTTATATGTTTTATTTTATATAATTATTCATATGTTTTTTAATTTTTTTTTTACGTACGGTCAATTACCAGAAGATCTTTAATCTTCAATCCTATTTAAGCTTTGAATAACCTCTTGACCGTTTAAATCTTTTGTTTTCCCTACTTATATTTTAATCCTCGTTTTGAAATGAGCCGTCCATGTCACGAGCCTTCACTCGGTCATGATCTTGGGGATTAAAGCCTCCTTAGTATAAAATAACTCTGTAATTAATAGTAAAAGAAATCCATTTTACAACTTTTTTGGGACTTTTTGATAAAGATGAATCCACTAGCTACTTTTTTTCTTTTCTTTTTATGTCACACGCAATAAAATGGGATTGAGGTGACGGCCGGAACTCAAGAAGAAGATGGGACAAGGACTTGTCTGATAGTAGGGAAAAAAATGAGAATGAGGTGGGACCTTTTTGATTTGAGTACCGGAAAAAAACAATTTGATCTTCTTTTGTGTAGTATTAATTACTGAGTGGCCTATTTCTTTCTGTGGGGGTCTTAGTCACGACTTAACCTCGCTTCCGTAACTCGCCCTGTGTTGGCAATCGAGTCCACCTGGACGGTGCCAAGGATGAGGAGGGGAAACGTTTTGCTCCCGTTGTCACGTCTTGCCAAATCCCATCTTGGAAATTAAGAGCTGAAAAAAAAGAAGGAATTTTATTAACAAATAGATCAGATAATTTTTAATTTTTTTTTTCTGCAGGAGGTTGAAAGGATAAAAAAATTCTTTCTAGCAAAAAAAAAAAAACAATTTGACCAGACTAAAGGTCTAGTTAAAAAAGATTTTTATAATTAATGATCCTTTAGAGTCGCAGGAGTGCAGTTACCCTTTATAGAGATGATATTCAATCTGATTAATTAAGAGGGAAAAAAATCATTTAAATCGGATTTCATTCCGATGATAAGAAAATGAAATATAATGAAAGATTATGATTAGTTTGTTTAGAACCGTTCCGACCATACGATTTTATCTCTGGCAAAAGCCGCTGAGAATCGATAACGAAACTTTCCCCATCAAATGAGAGAGGAAAAAAATTAAAAAGGCTAAATTCAAGTTTGGAAGTTCATAAATATAGAATCAAATTTGACTTTCACAATGGCGATTTATTGTTTTATCTTAAAAAAATGTATGAAAATAAGGTTGGAATTTAGATCATGCAGCTTCTTTTAATCTCTTCGTCACGTTTCTATCAAGAACTTTCAAGAACCGTTTTTAATTTTTGTAACATTTTGATTGAAGATTAAATTGGTCACTAAGGAGGCATAATGAGTTCATGTCCGAAATTTATGAGATTTTTCAAATCGTATCTTTTTCAGAGGCAAATGGGTCCTCTCATCTTCTCAGCCAATCGATCAGAATTTTTTTAGGGACCTCTTAACTTCTCAGCCAATCAATCTTAACTTCTTTAAAGGGCAATGTCCTCTCATCTTCTCAGCCAATCGATGATTTTGACGGGCAATGGGTCCTCTTCTCAGCCAATCGATGTTTTTGACGGGCAATGGGTCCTCTTCTCAGCCAATCGATTTTTGACGGGCAATGGGTCCTCTTCTCAGCCAATCGATGTTTTTGACGGGCAATGGGTCCTCTTCTCAGCCATCGATGTTTTTGACGGGCAATGGGTCCTCTTCTCAGCCAATCGATGTTTTTGACGGGCAATGGGTCCTCTTCTCAGCCAATCGATGTTTTTGACGGGCAATGGGTCCTCTTCTCAGCCTATCGATGTTTTTGACGGGCAATGGGTCCTCTTCTCAGCCAATCGATGTTTTTGACGGGCAATGGGACCTCTTCTCAGCCAATCGATGTTTTTACGGGCAATGGGTCCTCTTCTCAGCCAACCGATGTTTTTTACGGGCAATGGGTCCTTTTTCCTCCCTATGTTTGGAAGCTACGATAACCTCTTTTACTTTACCTTTTTCTGTATCCGGGTAAAATCTCCTATTTTATCCCCGATGCCATCTTTTAAAACACCTTATTGGTTTCAAAATCGACCATTAAGGAAGCGAAAAATTCTTCGTTTAATTAAAAGTGTTAATCAAGATTCTCCGTCTGAGGATGACACTTGTCCTTATCGGTAAAAAGACGTGATGTGAATTTATTTAAAGATAAAAAAAAACTCGACTTTTCAAAGAATAAAATAAAAGACTTTATTAAACATTCGACCCATGAAAAAAAGAAATTCTTAACATTTTTTCTCCACCAAGCAAAATACGGCAGTCTGAACTGGATTTTTTAAAAATATCTTTTTTTTTTACGAGAGTATTGTCCTTACATAGGCATTCTATATCAAGATTTTATAATTAAACATGTCGGTCATATCGCAAAAAAGGTTTTTTTGAATTAAAAGACGAAGACGTCTCGTTATCGTAAGAGAATCTGGATAAATTGACTGTCTCCTTCCCTCCTGTTCTTATCGGGCTTGCATATATCGAGAGAGCGGGGCTATTTATCATTGAATGATAAAAGAAACTTAGCCGTCCTTATGGCATATTTATTATTAAAAGGATCATTAAAAGGCGAAATTTTTCTTTTTTTTAAAAAAAAGCTTTTTTTTCGTAGATTATGTGAAATTATCCTTTCAAGTATAACTTTGAATAATAATAGCCTTAGAATCCCCAATGATTCTTCACGTTTTGAGGAAATCTTTGTTTACCCTAATTCCTTTGTGAGGTGTCTAAGAAGGGTTCAAAGTTCGCACCTACAACCTTTTTTTTACCACGATTTTTTATAAAAAAGGTTGAAATTACAGTAATCCTTAGAAGTTAACCGGTCTCACGGGAGAATCTCATTAAAAAAACACGTTGGGGGAAAATTTACAGTCTTCCTCTTTCGTTTTAATCGAGAATATATTGGAAATAAAGTGAAAATCCAAATCCAATAGCCTGAATACGTCAAATATTTAAATCTATGTAAATAAATCTTCTCCCCACGTAAAAAAAAAAGGCGCTATTAAAAAAAATAAGTCAAAAATTTAAAGGATTTTTAATAAAATATATTTTATTTAATATTATTACGGTTTGCATTTATAGAGATTGTTTAGGGTCGGAAAAGGGAATATGGTCTGAAGACCGTACATGGGTAGCCACAAATTCGGAGTAAAGGTCAGAAAAAGGAAATGTCAAGTGAATCAAGTGCGGGGTTAAGTCGAGGAAAGCGCCAGGCGGAGTTTTAAAGAGGAATTTAAATGTTTTTATGGTTTATGTGGGCGAGGATTAAGAAATTGACTAGAATTTTGCTGGACATCTTTCGCTGGGGAAGGATTTTCATTTTCCGGGATAAAAGCTGAAAAAAGGAATTTCACTTTAAAATTTTAAAATGGATTTTAAAACTTATAATCTGATCATTTTAATCGTTTCTATCCTTTTACTGCGATTATATCCTTATAGAGGCAACAGAAAATTAAAAAGGCCTTTTGATCCAACCTCGCAGTTACCGATTGTTCCCCAATAGATAGAGCCACTCTCGCACTTCAATAGATAAAGTTCAAAACTGGTTTGAAACTCTTAGAGCATGCGCAGAAGGATTTGGACGTCAAATATGACGTCATTCAAATCGTTGGTCCATCAAATTTGAAGTCATCTAACGTCAACTTTGACGTGCAAATCCTTCTGCGCATGCTCCAGGAGTTTCAAACTACGGTTGGAACAAATAGTAGCAATAGCAAAAAAGTTTCACTAGCCAAAACGCTGGTCACATCGTATTATCTCTTCAGACTTTACACTACGGAAGAGGAATTACGCCCTCAATATATCACATCAATTATAGTAAACTTTGAGTAAAAGTGTTTGGATTTTCAGGGAGAAAAATTTTTTTTTGAAATTTATTGTTTCTGCATAGGATTGATTTATTGTTTACCTTGACAGAACCTTAAACTTCAAAACAATAATTATCATCGGCGACCTTTACATATGTGGATGCGTAGGACGAAAGACCATTAAAATACGTTTCGATTTTCAATTGATTTGCCACTTTACTTAATATATGGTCAGTATAAAAAAAATTAAAAGACTATAAAAATTTATTTTTGAGTTATAATTTAAAAGAATCATGAGTAATTTTTAGGCGGAGAGGTTGCTCAAGATTGGGAAGAATGCAGACGCTCTACTTGAGAAGAAGATTTGCATGCGATCTAGCCATAATCCGAGTTCAAAACGGGGTCTTCTATAAATCGCCTCTTGATAGCCGAAGGTCTCAAAAACGCTCTCTGGAAGATATAACGCAAATAATAAACGCCCCGATAAATCACCGAGGTGCCGTATACTAATGAATCCCGGACAGTTATCGTTCATTAATTCCGATGACCCCGACGACCGGTGAAAGTGATCTTTGTTTATTCATCGAGTGGATCACTTTACTGATCGTTTTTAAATCGATACTTTCGACCTCTTATTGTTCTTTCTTCTATTGTCTTTCAACGTTTTCTTTTAATTATCAAGAGTAAAATGACCTTTCATTTTGTCACCTGTTATTAGACAAAAGGAATGACTAAGGACATCACGTGGTGAACTATTCAGGGTTGCACTACCTTCTTGCATTAACTTTTTACGCACCAATGAATTTGACGAAAAAGCATTAAACCATTTTAAAACCTTCGAAACAACCCACATAACTAAGTAAAATACATCCGTAAAACCAGCGGTAAATCTCCGGCAATGAAGGTTAGTGAGGCTGATGAGATTTTAACGTTGGAGTAGGTATGAATGAGAGGAATAAAAGTGTAATTTTTTTGTCTTCTTCTCCAAGCTAAAAGCTTATTCTTGAATTTTTCGATCCTTTAATAAAATCAAATATTTAAACAGGGGATAGTTTTTCACAAACCTTGGACCTCTTCTTAACCTGTGCGCTGTAGGATCAATGGCAGAATTACGAGATTTTTCTTAATGCAATAATAGCTTAAGGAATAATATATTATATAGAGTTCTTATTTGCCTCAAGATTACTAAAGGTACGAGGTACCAGGTCAATAAAGGAATAATAGCTTTGTTCCAACAGCAGTTTGAAACTCCTGGAGATGCGCAGAAGGATTTGGACGTCAAAATTAACGTCGATCGAATCGTCCGTCATATCTGAAGTCCAAATCCTTCTGCGCATGCTCCAATAGTTTCAAACTGCGGTCGGAACAAAACGATTTTGTTTAAAATACCCCTCGCCAGAATTAGATTTTTTAAGACGCTCTTTGGAAAAGGGTCTTCAAGATTTTTTTGACATTTTCATTTGTGATAGAATGTGGCTTTTTTGAAGAAATGGGTTTTTATAAATGGAATTTACTGATTCATGGTAAAATAATTTTTTTTTAAAGTTACGTAAAAGATTTAAGGCTTCGCGTGCTTATAAGTTGTGATGAAACGCAATTGTTGACTTTTTTTCATTGCCACAAGTAGTTTTTTCATCTTAATAATAATTTTTTTTCATTGAGTTATGATGGCATTGTTGTTACAACGAATCGTCGATTTTTAAATTGTACAACATAAATTTATTCGTTACCATGAATTTTTTCATAGCACCAACAATTATTTTAAAATGGGATAATGAATTCTGATTATCAAAATTACTCGTTGTTCTTGTGATTGTCTCAACAAAGAGTATGGTTAAAATAATGAAACTATTTACATCGTTTTTAAAAATAATGAAACCAATCATACATTCCTATGTCTTAATTATTGAATTTAATGATTTTGCATTACTAAGAAATTAATGATACTTAATTACCGTAGTAATGAATTTTTTATCATGTTTTAACAATTTTTTTTTTCAATAAACTTTGTTTCTTCATTATTAATTTAATAAATTTTCGAACGAGCGCTATTTGAGTGAGCGGTTTTGGTTTTGCCGCGTAAATTTAAAAACAATTGATCTCTCTATCCAACATTACCTACTCATTTTACCAAACTGTTTTTTTATTTATCAGTTTTATTTTTAATTTCTGTAATTTAAATTGTTTTTTTTTTTTTTTTTTTTTTTTTTTTTTTTTTAATATCACGTTTATGCTGTAAAAAATACCTAAATACAAAAATTAGTTTTGATACCTACAGGTAGGTAGTCGATAACAACCTTTATTTTTTTGGGGGCCTAAAAATTTTTCGGAACACTTTACGGCCGTAATGTTTATCCGATTTTCTCTAGATTTTCCTTTTGTGATTATCTAGCGAAAGCAGACATTCATCGAAATTCGCCAAAATGCGGTGGAGATCATCTGTCGGTAGGTAATGCTGCGGCCATATATACCTACATCCGATCCTTATCAAATTTACACTAAATACTCTTTACCTATATGTAATCCCGAATTCAAGTTAGGTAATAAATTCGATGAATTTTAGTAATAAAGTAGACAAAGTTTGGTTAGCTTTGTTAGCCGCAGCGCCGTTTTAAAACCTTCAGACAGTATTATCTCTTCGAAATTCGAAAATCGCTCTCCAGAATTTCTTATTCAAATAGCATTTTATGGGGGTTTCTAGAAGCTCATTCTCCATATACTAGACGATGACGGTAAAACAAGAACTTCTTGAGGAAGTTAATTCTGGCAGAGTAAGTTATTTTAATTCGGTGTTTTTCCTCCAACCTGAGCGGCTAATTTGCTGTGGCAACGATGAGTTTGCAATTTTGACTCGCAAAGTGTGAAGGGTAAACCGAGTTGACTCGCATCCTATCCGAAATTTTGACGAAACCTCAAAATTTGAAAAGACCCCCCTGAAGGAGATGTTGCTCAAGATTGTTGCTATACCGTCTCAACGGTTTAACGGTTTAAAAATTAAACGGTCTCAACGGCTTTTAAAATCAAATATCAATGAATTAGTTCATTGTGTAAATGATTCATTTTTTACTTTTTTTTATTTTAAAATCAGTACGTAAAAGCAATGAAATGATTCATCGAATCAAAGAAATCTACTTACAATTTATGTATTTATTTCGTCAAATTCATACTTTTGGTTTTAACAATAATGAAAATTTCGTACATAAGACAATACTTTTTATTAACTTCAACCCCTCCAAAAAACCGCGAGAAATCGTTCATTTGTCCTCCGACTCTCAAGCGAGGAAGTTCGTTGCCCTCTGGACAAGTTTAGTGCGTACGCAGCTTATCTCCGAAAGGCACCATCATTAAGGTAAGCAATAAAAAATGTACAACTCGATATTATTATATTATTATCTTCATTATTATTTACAGCGACACCTATTTTTTCAGTCCAAATTTTAAAATGCGGTGCTTTTTATGCGTTTCGACCTTTCCTACTTTCAATGAACTGTATAGTCACCAGAAGCGTGTTCACAATTTAAATAGTAGCTCAGATTTTCATTGTGTTGAATGCACCCAAAATTTACGCTTTTTAAAAGATACAAAAAACATATTTTGACAAAACATATAAACAAATCATTCGATTCCGCAAGTCATTTTACCCCTATGGAACGCAATTCACCCATTACTTCTCCAGTTCAACCCTCCACTTCATCATATAACATACAAACTCTACAAACATATAACATACATGAAAATCAGGCGTCAGATCCAGCTTTTTTTAATTTTCCCATATCATCAGATCAAGTCGATTATGACTATAATGCTCATTTAGAATCAATAGAAGAATCAGCCTTTCAATTTTGTTTAAGCCTTCACAACAAAGACAATCTTTCAAGAAAAGACGTTTATAATATTCAAAAATCTATAAGTGAAGAGATTATCGCCCCTATTTTAGATTTATTTAAAAATATTATAACCTGTCAAAAAAATCCGGATCAATCTCAATCCTTCCTTAGCGATATTATGTGCTGTATCTAAACTAAGAAATCCATTCCAAAAATTTTGACTCTGATCACAAGTTTTATACAACATTACAAATTAAAAATAATACCAATCACTATGAATCATGTTTCAAAGAATTCAATATATGAAGAAATAGCACCTGCACATAAAAATGGTGAACTCATACATAAAACAGTAAAAGCAAGTGGCATTCTGATGCCCTTAAAGTATCAGTTCAAAGTTTTTTTTGAAAAAAATAACCTTATCACGAGCACTCTGAAGTACATAGAAAGTTTAGAGAATAATAACAGCAAAAGATTAACCAACTTTGTTCAAGGAGAGCTTTGGAAAAGAAAAAAACAATTACCTGGTCAACTTTTGATACCATATATTTATATATAGATGATTTTGAGATAAATAACCCATTGGGGACCCACGCATCTAAGGATTCCATTTGCAATTTGTACTATTCTTTCCCTTGCTTACCGTTTAGCGAGTCTAAAATTAAAAATGTTTTTCTTGCTTCCTCCGTTAAATCAAAAGAATTAAAAAAATTTCAAAACGAAAAATGTTTTCAGTTATTGATTGAAAGCATTTTCGTTAGAAACAGAAGGAGTAAAAATAAAAAATGAAAATATCTGAATATTCACTTTATATTAGGGTTAGTGGTGGGCGATAATTTGGGCTTAAATAGTTTCCTTAATTTTAGCAGTTCGTTTTCTAGCACCTATTTTTGTAGGTTATGCCAAGGGGCCAAAGATATTTGTCAACTCACATCTTCAGAACAACCAAACCTAATGCGTACAATAGAAAACTACGACGATATAATTACCAGTGATCATGGAGTAGTGAAAAACTCGCTAATGAATAACATACCATCTTTTCATGTTGTTGACAATTACTACGCAGATATTATGCATGATCTGTTTGAAGTGTGTCATTATGACCTTATTCATATTCTGAATTACTTCATTTATCACATGCAATTCTTTTCGTTAAGCACATTAAATTCTCGAAAAACTAATTTCGATTATGGCCCTACAGAAATTAAAAATACATCTCCAATAATCGAAGAAAAACATTTGAAAAATAAAAAACTCAAGATGTCAGCAAGAGAAATGATGACATTTGTTATCAATTTTCCCATTATGATCGGTGACTTTGTCCCCGATGACGATGATGTGTGGGCATTTCTGATTAACCTAATCCAAATCATTGACATTTTGCTTCGTTTCGAAATTACCGAGGAGTCGGTATTACAATTGGAACAGAAAATCATACATCACAATGCAAACTATGTAATTTTATTTAAAGACACACTAAAACCGAAATTCCACATACTAACCCATTATCCGACAATCCTTAAACAGTCGGGGCCTCTGCGAAACATATGGTGTTTTAAGTTCGAACAAAAGCACAAACAATTCAAAACGTATGCACGCATAATAACTTCAAGAAAAAACATTTGCCAAACTTTAGCCAAAAAGTACGAATTAAAATTCGCCTATGAAATGACAACAAAAGAAACACGGAAATAAATAATAAAAAAATCGATAAAAGCAGCTATGATAGCATTATAAAAAACATGCTAGGAGAAAAGGATATTCAATATTATTCTCAAATCAATTTGAAAGGTGTTTCTTACGAATCTGGGCAATTTATTTTTACATATAACCGCGAAATGACCGTCGAGTTTTACGTAATCCGGGAAATCTTATCCGTTGGAAACAAGAAAATGTTAATTTTTGGCCAAAAAATACTATCACATGATTTGATACCATACATACATAATAGATCCTAAAAAATATGGTAGTTTAGAATTCATAAGTATCAATGAATTGGCAGGGCCACCCATTCATTTAGTAAAAACAGCAAGAGGAATGCATTGCTTGAGGCCAAAAGATTATTATCATACATTAGGTTAATCATTTTTCCCCCTCCCCTACCAAATACTCTGTTCTCTTTCAAAGATACATACTTATGCAATAGGTACATTAACATACAATACATACAAACTCAACTCATACAGAATACAAAATACACAAAACAAAATACAAAATAATACAAAATACAAAACTCTATTGAAAATCTGATCCTTCTTATACGTTCCAAGTTCCAAGAGTGAGAATCTGGATCGGATGCGCCTGCTCTCTGTTCCTTTTTACGTAGTCCCGACTCCCTGGTCCCTACCTCGTGGCATGATGAACCCCCCTCCCACCCGCTAACACGTAAACGCTGGGCAGAACAGCGAACACAGTCTGAACTAAAGAACTAAAGGAAATAAGGAATCCAACCTCTCCGCATTGCATTCATTGCGCGTGTCACGTGAGTGCATTCAAGAATCAAGTTTTAAGATTCTCGCCGGCTTTAATCTACTATCGTAATATTCTTTATGCCACTTGTATAGCTTTTAATTAAATTTTAGAGTATTTCATCGACACGAGCTCGCATAAAGTTGCAAACTGTCGAACGTCCTCAAAGCTTCGATCGCACCACGTGGTTGGGTGCGAAAGTCTTCAGAATCTCTCCGCTTAATCGCATTTTCGTAAGTTTTTTCTCTCTCGTTTTTCTTAGCTTTTGATTAAATTTAAGAGTAAATTTTCATCGTCGAGCGATCGCCAAAAGTTATAAACGGACAGTCGAACGTCCTCAAAGCTTCGATCGCACCACGTGGTTGGGTGCGAAAGTCTTCAGAATCTCTCCGCTTAATCGCATTTTCGTAAGTTTTTTTTTCTCTCTCGTTTCTTAGCTTTTGATTAAATTTAAGAGTAAATTTTCATCGTCGAGCGATCGCCAAAAGTTATAAACGGACAGTCGAACGTCCTCAAAGCTTCGATCGCACCGGTTGGGTGCGAAAGTCTTCAGAATCTCTCCGCTTAATCGCATTTTCGTAAGTTTTTTTTCTCTTTTTCTTTTAGCTTTTTTCTATAAATTTTTATCGTCAATTGATCTCGTTGCAGTGATCCAAATGGAAGATTGGTGTTGCAATGAGGATAATAATGTTTTCCTAAAGAGAAGGTGCTGAACAGTTTTCCTCTCACATCAAACTCTGCAGACATGTCATCGGAAATTGAACCTTTGAAACGATGAGCTTGAATCTCTTTTAGGAGATGGGGACTAAAGCATCTTTTACCTGAATTTATTAGTAAGTTAATGGTGTCTAAAAAAATGCAGAACTGCTAATTGAAAACCTGACCACCTTTTTTCCTCTCTAATTTTAGACACCAATTGACGGTTTCCATACTCAAGAGATACTCGCTCGCAGCGGAAAGAATGTTAAGTTTTATCCACTTGGTGTCCAGTTCCAGTTGGAAATAAGATTCATAGAATGGCGAAAATCTATTGGCAATCCTGTGGGTGTGTGGTGGACCTCCCCC